>VZRH01003327.1:83002-98754 GCA_013397555.1 Urocynchramus pylzowi | reverse complement strand
TTTTTTTTTTTTTTTTCATTCCATACAGCTTTAAACTCAACTTCAGGAACAAATTGATTTTTTAAAATGCAACAGGATTGCAAAACATAGGTGCACAGTGAACTCATCTTTATTCTGATGTAGAGGTACTTGAGGGATCAGGTTTTTATAGGTTGCAATTACTCACAAGATGCATCCTTCTTCAAGTAGCACTTTTTCTTCTTTAAGTATTGTTCCTTATCAGAAAGGATGCATATCTATCTGAACAGAAATCCTGTATTTCCATTTACACAGGCTAGATAATCATCTTTCAGTAACAGTTTTCTCACAGGCCTCAAATGCAGCAGTTCAATCTCAGCTGGGTCCTCCTCAGTTCACAAACCAATCATAAGCAATTGCTAGTTCTTTTCATAGGGTCTCACACTGTCAAAGCACCTCTAGTTTCTATATAGAACTCAGATAGCTGTTCATTTAATAATGATAATTCCAGTTGAGATGACACCCGGCTCACATTCAAAATTCATTTCACTAAAAAGTTATTTATGAGAAGGAAATGCTACCTGTCTTCAAAATATGGAACACAGAACCTACACAATACAGGATTATTGCCTTTAAATTCTCTGAATATTTGCAATTCATTTATGTTTGAAATGCATTTATGTATTGATGTAGGATAGAATTTTTTTTTCATTATGTTATCATAATGATTTAGTATCCTTTTCTCTACCTATACATATATGAATCTCCTACTTTTCTGTTCAGTAAACAAACATCTGTATTGCACTCCTCTAAACCAAAGTCTCAGCCAAAAAGAAAGCCTGAAAAATTGAATAAAAATAAGGCCTTGATAATGTCCTTATTTACAAACAAATTTAATTTATCATTTCCCTGAATGGGTTAGTAAACATATAAAAACAATAGGATAATCATATTGAAAATTGAATAGACTTTTGAGAATAAAAACATTGCTGCTGACCACAGTCCCTGAAGGAAACAAAATAATCAATTACTTCATTACCATGCAGTAGAGGAAACAGCAGCATTGTCAGCACACTTCACTCAGAGGGACAGGTACCAAGGTGTCCAAATGTCAATTCAAAAAGTTAGTGAGATTTTTATCTAGGTTCAACCAACCAATCTTACTGTTCAGGTGTTAAACTAAAATAACACAGAAGATCTTCTTGAGCCCTCCTTGTTACTGATTCCAATGTTTTATAAATTTTCATCTCAAAGGGGAAATAATACCTAGGAGGAATGAAGAATGCTAATTTCCATCAGAAAAGGAACTCTATTATTTATAACACATTTAAAAACAGCCCCCAACACTCAAAAGTAATCATAGGCATTGTCTACAACTTGAAATAGATTTGCTTAGAAAAAAATATTTAATAATGTGTACTGTTCTTAGAGCAATCTGAAATACAGATGATTAGCCTGTTTCCCAGATGAGCACTCTATACAATTTCTATGAGAGACAGATTCTTCCCATTCTTTTTCTGTCCATCACAAGTTTTTTTCCTACTGAAAATGCTATCACTTTATCCATCTGGGGAAATGTGGTATACTCTTCATCACTTTCCAATTCAGACAGTCTCTTGTCTGCTAGTCTGTTTGAAACTCCTAAGGCACAGGAAGGCACTATCTTTTCATTTCCCATAAGTGAAAGCATTGCATGTTTATGACATAATCTCTTTATTAATCTGTGTTTTAAAATAAATGAAACTTTTTATAACATGTTGTGAAACTATTACTCCTGGGGGTTTTTTTCTTTTTTTCTTCTTTTTTTAATTTTTTTTTGTTTGTTTGTTTTGTGTTGGTTTTTTTTTGTTTGTTTGTTAGGTTTTTTTTGTGGGTTTTTTTTTTTGTTTGGTTTGGGGTTTTTTTGTTTTGTTTGGGGTGGGGGGGTTTTCTTTTCTTTTCTTTTCTTTTCGTTATATCATAAGAAATCCTGCTTATAGAATTTAGGAAGAAAAATGTACAGATACTGAGAAAACTCCTAGAAAGAGTTGCATCTAGAGATCTCCTTGCTCATTGCAGGAGAGTTGGACCTAGATGAACTTTAAGGTCTCATCCAACCCAAACCGTTCAATGATTCTATGATTCTATGCTAGAGTAAGGGAAAATTTACTAGTTTCACACATTCTGCACATGATTATTCACCTCAGTGGGTATACACAGAAATAAATCATGCCTGTTTGAAATGGCTGAGCTATAAATGTATCCAAGGTATGCCTGGAGACCATTCAGCTTTACACACCAGCTTCACTCCATACTTCTCACTGCCTTATACACAACATTACTTTGAAATATGTGTGAATTTGTACATCATCTGCTAACACAGTGTGATGCCATTCTGCATCCAGTCTGCATGGTTGTTCCAGATGAGGGGCATGATACAAGTCTTACCCAAATCACTCCAGAAGATTTCTCATTCACAGGGTGAACATATAAAACCACAGTTTTATTTCATAATATATTTTTCTGAATTTCATAATATATTTTTCTGAAGAGGCTTTCAACATATCCTTATACTAGCTTTAATTGATAATGAAGATTTTCTCCTATTTGCAGCAAAATTCAATAGAATCAGAACATAAATGAGAACTGTTTCCCATCAGTTTCATTCTGATATTTTATTTATTATGACAGGTAAATGGAAATCATCAACCCCTAACATAATGTTTTACTACTGTGACACCATTTAACCTAAGAGATTTAAGCTTTATGTAAGTATTGCACTTGTAGGATAAATTTGGGTCTGATGCTTTAAAACAGTCCCTAGAAGTAAAGCCTTTAGTCAAAAAAACTCTCTTACTTCATGTGATAAAAAAGAACTTGACATAGGGTCACATAGTTTGTTTAGTGGACCAGTCAGTGTTAGGTTAATGGTTGGACTCAATCTTAGAGGTTTTTTCAACCTTTATGATTAAAAAAAATAAATAAATTTGAATGCAAAGGGCAAATTTTACAAACTGATCTTTATGTAAAATCCTGCATAAGAGTTTAATTTTCCAAAGACACAAGTGCTACTCTGCTTTTGCAATAGGCTGTATTAAAGTTTATTTGTATTGTGTTAAACCTGTGAAAAAGTTTGAAGCTGTCTGTTAAATTTTGTCCTATGAATGCCTAAAAAAAGAAAATAATTATATCACTGCATTTCAATATATTAAATTGAATCAACATTGTATTTAAATATAATACTGTAAAATATAAATATTCGTTTGCAAAGAAATAGTTATCAGAAACTTGCAGGCAAAACAACATTATTCTTATAAAATGCTCCTTCTCTTTTGAGATTTATTTATATATATATATAAAAAAAAATAATAAGTTTTTTAATATAATTTTTAATTGATTTTGACATCTATATTGTTTTAACCAGAGGCTAAATATCTTCAGTACTTGACTCCGTAGTACATGAAGACCGATTCAATATTACTGGGAAAATATGATTCTTAATAAACTGATGCAGGTGTAGTGTAATAACACCAGGTTTTTAACCTCTGCTTCCATTAAGCAGTCACATATTTTTCTGAAAATTCAAACCAATGGAACTTTCTAATACAAGAAAACAAAACAAAACAAAAAAATTGACAGAACTGCTTCTTTTCACAGTCTATTTCATTGATTTTGGCTAGTATATATTCTAAACAAGTTTAAAAGACTTTAAGATTTCAAAACATAGAAATTAGATTTGTTACACATAAAAAAAAGTTAAATATTTTGAGAAAAAAAATTTTTCTTTTTGCATTCACGGAATTGTCTTTGTCCGTCATGTAGTTGAGTTGAATTAAAACACAAAGTAAACAAAAAACTATAAAAGTAGTAGTTAATTTGCTCTATATATCAAACCTCAAATGACATTAGTCCATCATAGCTTTATAGTGCTTTAAACAGCTTGTAGCTTAAGGTTTAGACCACAGCTGTAAATGGGATCTTGTAAATGCCAGTCGGGAGAAGCAGGAAAATCAGAGATTGCATTAAGTTTGGAATTGAAGATTTGTTTCTGTGCTTCTATCAACAGACCTTTATGCGTGCCTCAAGCACATTGCTTCTTCTAATAATCACATCAGTAAAAATTATGACATAGTTTGTGCTCCTAAATTATGTATTGTATGGTAAAATATGCAAAGGAAGTATAATAATGTTTGCATTTCTTGAAGCTGTAGTGCCAAATGTGAACTTGTATTCAAGGTAACTGTGAATTTTATGTAACAAACTATTATTATTTATTAAACCTGCCATGCAATACTATCTCATCAACTAATGCAGAGATATCAGCATATCTCCTCTGACCATTCTTTCTGCCAACATTCTTTACAGAAATAACAAGAACCTCTGCTTGGCCTTCATGTTCATTTCTCAGCAGTTCCAGATATGCTATTCTGTTAAATGTCATTCTTTAATTATCAGACTCAATGCCTACCATTTCACTGACAGCATCAGCCATCATAGTGTAATTTAGTGCATCCAGAATTGCACAGTGAATTTGTATTCATTAGCAGAGAAAAAAAAAAGAGACATACTGAACTAGCCAAATCAAATACAGATGGCTGGCCAACCATACAATTGAAAGCGATAAGCATGGCAGACGTTGGTGTTTACCCTTCATTTCTGTCCACTCTTTGAATTTAAGAGTGGATATTAGCTAAGTAGTTGATAAATGGTGTCTGATCTGAAAGCCATTGTACTAGCACATCAATATATTCATTTCAGACTAATTCAATATAGAGTGTTACAATAATGTAATGTCAGGCATTAGGTGTTCTGCAACAGAATTCATTCTGGGTACATTCTGTGACTGTAAATAGACAACATATGATCCAAATATTTGGCAGGTGGAAGTGAATCTTGTGAATTACTCATGAACTGTTTAAATCCTTGAACTATTTTTATCTGCTTAGTACAACTCTATTTAAGTAGCAAATGTAATTTTTCTTTTGAGGAAAGTTAGCAAAGTAAGTTTTGTTACTACAAGTAGGGGCTTGGTTGCTTGGCTGCTCTTGTGTGCATAAAGTTTATATGTATAGGAAGAAATGTTCAATCACAATCTTATTTAGGAAATTTCTTTTATTTTTACTTTCATGGTCTAGGAGATTTCTGTACCCCTGAAATTATCACATTCAGCATCATAGGCTTTTGTTCCTAATTCCTGTGAAATTTTACACTGAAATAGCAGTGATGAAGAAAAGGAAAAAAGTAGATGACGCTTCATATGTGCTTTTTATTTAGTTTACGTAGGTCATTGGACTAGCCTGAGACAGATCAGTGACACATGTACCATAAAGATATTGAAGAGGAGTATTAAGTTAGTCCTAGTTCCAAAATTTCTTGTATAAACATGTCATACTTAGAGTCATAAATATCAGTGTTTCAATTTAGAATTCAGTGATTTTCTTATTGAAAATCCAACATGTATGTATGATCCGTCTGTGAAAATGTATTTACTTTATTGACAATAAGTCAATGTTGACATTAACACTATTGCCAGTGATGCAAAATTATTAAAAATGTCAGTAAAGTTCTGGCTCTCTGTTATACTTTAATCAGTGGCCTAAATCTAGCAAGCTTCTTAGCTTTGTATACATTTTCATGTATATACATTGTAGTCATACCTTTGTTAAAGTCAGTGGCAGGTCTGTTAATGAGTTCAAGTGATGTCTGAGAGACTCCACTTGCATATCAAGAAGATTAAAACTTAAATGACTTGAACAAAATTTCTGTATTGTTATGGTAATATTTCTGTAATATTATGGTAATTTTGTAGAAAACATAGCTTAACCTTCTGCAGAAAGCTGAAGCTGCAGAACACAAAGTGGATTTAGGAGTTTCCCAAAAGCATCAAAGTCCTCAAAGCTAACAGATATCAAAAAAACAGAAACAAAAATTATCTCAGTGACCATACATTTGGAGTTTTTTTAATCACATTTTTTATCACACCCTCTTTCTTTAAGTGTTTTATTTCTAGGGACCATTTTAAATCATCAGACCCAAACGAACTGAAATAAAAGTTCTAGTTTCAATTAAGGTGAAGTTTCAGAATACCATGGAAAAATGGAGCCCAGTGTTCTTTTTGTTTTTTAGTAAACTTCTAATTTGCGAATACAGAAACAATTCAGCAATGTGATTTACAACATATTCTTAGCTCTACTTTTAATTCTGAAGAACTGTAAACTGATAAATGTAGTCTGCAATTAGGAAAAAGATGAATTAACATCCAGCTAAGAAGCTTCCAGCTTTGCGGTCTGAGGATAGAAGTATTCCTGCCATAAGAAATTATTCTTCTGATGGAAAAGGAGAATGATGCAGTTTCTGCTTTCAAAAACATCCTAAAACCTTTTTAAAAACACATTTTAAGGAGCAATATTTTCAATTAGATTTATTTGTAAAGTTCCTAAACATATAAGATCAACAGTTCAAACAAGTATTTGAGTAGTGAAATAGTGAAAATCTTTGTGATTTGATATTAAATTCAACATTCAAAAAACAAACTGACACTCTAAATTTGTGATATTAGCACTCATGCTCTAATTTTTAATATCTGCAATTCTATGGGAGAATGTTATAAATTCTACTGAAGAATGTTAAATCTTTGTTGGATCTGTTTAAAACTGCCCAAAGAGTGTATGGACAACTGAAATTCAAAACTGGAATCATAAAACTTCTTTCTCAGACATCTTTCCCAAGCAAAATTATTTCCTCATATTTTCTCATTATTCTAAAGAAGGTACTTTTCTTCTAATATTTGGGAATTCACCTACATGCAATATCTCTTGTGGATACAGTGAGACTGCCCTTAAAGGAAAGCTCTTATCTCTGTTTCAATTCATAAGCATTTTTCAACTATGTAAAAACAAATTTTCAGTGAGAGAAAATAGATAATATATACACATTTTACCTACATGAATATTTTATCCAAAATAGTGTGATTTGTTAATGAACCCTCTAATAGTTCTAACTTAGAGTACATATGCTCAGTCTGCGGTTTTGTGCAGACAGACTTGGTACCTTTTGGAGTACTGCATCAGATGTAAGCAAAATGTTCAAGGACCACATTAAATCTAGTTGAATCCAACCAACATCTGTTTCAATCCACTCCTGATGGGCCAAATGCTTATACCACAGTAATAAGCACTCAAATGTTCATTTCACTCACAGGAACATGCAGATATGGATAGCATACGTAGATAACCAATTTTGATGACTAGTTTGAAAAGCCTTTTAATGCACCTGAACTAGTACTACAGAGTTTAGAGCAGGAGAGTTAACTAAGATAGAAAAAGGAGCCAGAAGGAAAGTTAGTGGTATATTGGCATTTGTGTTTTCACAAACTGGCAAGAAATGTATATAGGAATGGCCACAAGTAAGTTGTTCTTTCTTGTCCAAAGAAAAATAAAAGTGTGAGTCTATGAGCTGTTTATTAAAGTGCACTGAATCTGTGAGGAACTCATTTTCAACAGCTTTGTCCAAGGGCACTGACAACCTTTGTGGGAACTCAGTGCATCACCTCGGATGCTCTGAGTCCCAGGGAGAGCCCCTGGGGGGCTCAGAAGTCCTGGAATGTAGCCAAAAGTACCTGGTGGCTTGATTTTGACCCTTCGAGAGTCGTGCTATCTCAACATGAGGATTCACAGGTGTCTGAGGTGTAAATGGTGAAGGACAAATACTTTTTTAGACTAGAACATAGGTTTTAGGATTCTAGTGCAAGGGGGTATGATGGAGGCAAGATGGAGGATTTAGGCCCGGCCTCGTGGTTCTTCTTCTTCTTCTTGTCATCCATCTTCTGTGTGATGTATGCACTTTGGATTGGCTTATACTAAAGGTGCACTGTTCAACAAAGGTGATGGGAATTGGTGAAAAATTGTAAATATCATACACGTAATTATCAGTATAAGAATGTTCTACTGCCCCAGGGGCGGGGAGTTTGCGTGTGGCTGCCTTGCTGGTCGGATCTCAGCTGGGCAGAAGAAAAACCTTTTAGATAAGATAAAATAAACAACCTGAGAAAAAGATCAAAAGAAGAGTCCAGACTCATCTGTTCATCGCAGGCTGTCTGCGGACCACCTTACGCGTGTCCGACAGAGACAGGCAGCCGTTCGGACAACCTTCTTCAGAATACTTTTTATTTCCATTTCCTTTTTTTTTCCCTACTATGATTTTGGAAGCAACACTCAGAAAGTAATAAATAAATGAAAACATCTGTCTGCAGTTACAGAGTATTTGCTTCAAGCTTGAAGTTTAGACTTGAAACATCTCTTCATTTATGTGTCAATAGCATCAGAAAAATTATACCTACCAATTTACATCTCTTTAACAGCTAGACATACTCCTGTTGTCTCAGGAATACACTTGGATCTATTTTCGTATTCTCATCAAGGAAATGGGTCTTCTTATAGTTTTTTAGTGTGGAGAAATTTTTCTATAACTTTTCTTGAAAGATTACCATTTGTTCATAATTTTCTGTGCCTGCTTTCCTTGAGCAAACCAACAGTTTTGTAAGCCAGCACAGATGTGTTACCTCTTTTGTCAGAAATTTAGACACCAAGAACACTACAAACGGCCTTCAGGACTGGTATAGGGTGTCATAACTCAGCTAAAACACTGCACAGTTCTTAGTATTTCACCATTTAGAAAATGTCTGTGGCATATATATCACAGATACCTTCATTTTTAGGAAACAAAGGTTATGACGAAAACTACGATTCTAACAGTTCTAACATAAAATATGAGATAATACTGTTAAAGACTACAAATATAAGCTGATGTGTTCATTCTTGTTAGCATGATTCCCAGGCTAGTGTATTGTTTTCAGAATTTCAGTGAGAATTTTACGCTTCAAATTGAGACATTTGGTGGGAAATGAAATCTCAAAACATGTATGGAAATGTTGTATAAACTCTACTGAAATTTACAGCAAACATACACATTTAAAACACTGAGGAATTTATCCTACATGAATTGGATAACTTTTTTTTTATTTTTCTGGACTACCTAAGGTCACAGGATGACTGGATGTAGCACTTCAGTGTGAATAAAATTAAGGCTAATGGAATAATTCCAAATGCCTACTTGGGTCATCTAAAAAACAGATATTTAATTTGAATCCATACAGCACAGATTTTCTCAGTACCAGTCTAGAGAAATATCTATTTCTATAAATATTTTATAGGATGTTATACCTCTTTCTAAAATATATGAGTATGATAGAGCAAGTAAATTGTCCTTCAAAAGTATCACTCTCCCCTAATTGTTTGTTCAAACAACTAGATACTGTGTAAGCATTTGAAAAGAGGTATATAAATACCATTCAAAAAGCTGTTGCTTTTCCAAAAGCTAGGTATTGCATATACATGCCAGTCTCTAGTTTAAGTTCAGTAGTAAAACATGCTTGAGACAATACCAAGGTATTTTGCTTAATGAATGTATCCTTAAGAAACTGTTAAAAAAATGTTAAAGCATCCAAGAGGAGGCTGAGGAATGTTGATGAAGAGTCCAAAGGTACTATTCTGTTAGATTCTCTATGTATTACCAATGAATTTGAGTGCATGGGCTCTCTTGTGTTAGGTATTTCACTTCTGGCATGTTCAGTGTAAAACTTATGTTCTGCCTACTTGATCCACCTTTGAAATTAATTTTAATGCGATGAATATAATTGGATTTTATTGTCACATTTCTTACTTTAAAAGCAGAAACTTCTTGTCTTTTCATAAACTAAGTAATCCTTTAAACAGCTTTTCATCACATGACAGACTGTTTCTGATGAGCACATTCCACACTTTGGTTGTCCCTTTGAATACTGTATAGCAATAGAAGTTTTTACAGTTGAAACACTTTCATTTCAAGAAATGGGTTTTTTCAGCACTTACAAATGTTAACTGTATTCTCTGCTGAATTATTCTTCCCAAAGGTCTTTTCTAGGTAATAGGATGCCATGATTTACAGGTCAAGATCTAAAAAAATATTCTTTATGACTTAACAGAAAACACTATTTGTTTTTCAGGTTGGTTTAGACAAGACCTATCTTATGAACCCTTTGTGTTAAATTATTTCAAAGAATAGTAATTATTCACATCAGGAAGAGGTAGAATAGAAACAATTAAAAATATTTATTCATGCTAAGTTTTTGAGGCATCCAAGTTAGAAGCTGAAATGTGTTGACCCTGGCTGGATGTCAGGCACCCACCAAAGACTATCACTCCCCTCTGCAGCTGGACAGAAGAGAGAATATATAACAATGAGTTCATGAGTTGAGGTAAGGACAGAGAAAGATCACTCACCAAATACTTTCATGGGCAAAACAGATTCAAATCATAAGTATTAACTGAATTTATTGCTAACAAAATCAGAGCAGGATAATGAGAAGCAAATTAAATCTTCAAAACACTTTCCCCCTCACCCCTCCCTCCTTCCCAGTTTTACCTCCTCCCACAGAGACCCAGTGAGACAGGGAATGGGGATTATGGTCAGTTCATCACCCTTTGTTTCTCCTACTGCTCTGGGAGAGGATCTTGCCCCACTCCACAGGGAGGTCCTTCCCACAGGAGATAGTTCTCCATGAACTGCTTCAACCTGAGTCCATCCCACAGGCAGCAAACCTTCCCAAACTGCTGTACTGTGGATCACTTCCACAGGGTGCAGTCCTTCAAGGACAGGCTGCTCCAGCATGGACTCCTCTCTCATTTCTCCTCTCTCACAGCCTCCTCCCAGGCATTCACCTGCTGTGGTGTGGGTCTCCTCCAAGGGCTGCAGGTGGATCTCTGCATCCCCCATGGCTCTCCTTGGGCTGCAGGGGAATCTCAGCTCCAGTGCTTGGAGCATCTCCTGCCTTTCCCTCTTCTCTGTCTTTGGTGTTTGCAGATCTGTTCCTCCCACACGTTCACACCATGCTCTGCTCTGGCTACAATTACAACCGCACAAGAATAATTTTTTTTTCTTCTTTTTAAATACCACAGAGTTATTGCAGAGGTGTTACCATCATTTCTAATTGGCCCAGCCTTGAGCAGCAGCATGTCCATCTTTGGTGCTACCAGGAATTGGCTCTGCTGGACAAGGAGGAAGCTTCTGGCAGCTTGTCACAGACACCACCCTTGTAGTGGCCCCACTATGAAAGCATGCAAACCTAATACAGAAGCATAGATTGCCTGGATTCAGTGCATAAAAATTTAAAAGCATAGATCACCCCACAAAAATGTAGAGAGTTAGATCAAAACAGCTATATTTACTATATACATTTATTATACTCCCAGTTCAGATGCTTTAATGAGATGTTAAATATGGTGCATTTAATAAAGGTATTAAATCAATCTGAGAAGTATAAAGAGAGTATAGAGAAGGAGTCCAAGATTTATAACTTTGGAAACTCTGTCGCTATTTTTAAAAAAAGGCAAGAATTCTTAAACTACATGCCTCTAGATCGAAGTATGCCTTTCTGAAGGCCATGTAAAACATATGTATAACATTTGCAGATGAATTATTTATTTTACTTAATAATGCTCCTTTTCTACATAGAATTCTTTCCCTATTGTTTTAGATTTGAGAATGTTTTAGACTACAAACAGCATTGGAAGAACAATAAATAAATACAAACTGTGCCTATGGCTTAGTTTCCTGAATATTACAACCAATTCTGATTCCATGAAAGGTTTTTTTATTTATACTAACAACAGCTGAATTAGGCCATAATATGAGAAAAAACTGCTAAATTATATCACTTTTTTTTTTTATGTAAGACTGTAATTTTTGTCAACACATTCAAATTCTTTGACTAAAGGAAACTAATTCACCTGTATGAAAGGCACTGGTTTTTGATCCTTTATGCACACATTTAAGTGTAATATCCCTAATAGCAAATAAATTAGAATAAATATAGTTACATGCTCTTATGAATGAATTTGCATAAAAATGTAAATCTACAAGCACAGAAAAATTTCCACTTTATTAAAGATATTAGATGACTGCTGTATCCTTTATAGAAGCATTCTTGTTACTTTGATGTTGCAAAACCCTCGAGAAAACCTTTTACTTTATGGAACTAGTAGTATTTTAAATTATTTTCTTGAATCATGGCCTAGATTGAATTCACAATAACTAGGATCATTAAAACCTTTCAGCTTTCTTATTCGTTTTTAATTGAAAAAATATTTAGTATTTTTGTTTCAAAGTACAAATGAATAGAGCGTTATTTCCGTATCAATTTCAATATTAATGAAAGAGCACAAATTATTCATACTTCTTTGTATGAAAATTAAATTTAAAAATGATTCAAGATATAAACTATAAGTTATTGGCTTTCCCAGGCTTGAGATAAAAAAAATCTTCACAAATCAAATAATGTACAAAAAAAAAATCCACAAGTTAAAAAGAAATCAAAAGAAAAAAGATAAAGAAAACAACAAGAAGAAGAAAAGAGAGAATTCCTAATGTGATTCAATTACACAGAGAAACCATCATTCTGGTGTCACAGGATTAGAATTGTAGAGGAAGATAAGACTTGTTTATTGCATATATGACGATTGACAGCAGAACAATTTATTTTCTGTAGCCTGGGAAATTAAAAACTTACCTGCAATTGACTCAGTAAATTGTTGTTGCTATTGAATTATTTTTTCCTAAATATAACATAATTAATATTGGCATCAGCAGTTTATGTTTGCCACTGTTATCTAATTGCCATGGGATGTATAGTACCCCAACCTCACACACAAATTTGTACATGTGAAACTCAAGTATAATGCTAATGAGCTGAAGTAAAAGGCCTTATCTATAACCTACATAAACCAATACCTATCACAGATGTAAGTTTATTTGCCATAGCATGTCAGCATGAGGACTCACATGCATACCCTTTGTATGAGTTTTTCTTTGAATCAGTAGCTGGGAAGCCATTTTGTTGTTAAATGCAGACGTACAGACAAATGCATAAAAAATATTTTTTGTACTGTTTCTAGTACTTTTGGTATTATACTGTATCAAAAAAAGAATTCTGTTTCCTATTCATAATTGTTTCATACAGATGCAACCTGATGCCATATCAGAGGATGGATGGCACCTGAGGGTTATTTTGTAGATGTGTTTGTGACTGAATTCAACACATTTCTTCCTTCTTAGCTCTGATATACATACAAATGTATGTTTTTATAATCTATGTTTATCTTCTTCCCTTGTGAAGAGGTCTTCTTCTGTCCCAGGAGAAAAGCAGGATATCTTAGACCTTCAGCTCACACTGTCATCTACCTGAATAAATGAAGATTTTGCTACAGATCCCAGGGTTCTGATAAAAAGGATTTCTTAGTATTAACAGTGGTTTTCCTCTTTTGGTACACTGCTGCTGGAAGCTTTTACTTGGTAAATCCCCAAAACTCGAAAAGCAGGAGAAATACATTAAGGGAACGTACTATTATTTTCAATCTATAATCTTTTCTCTTAGCACAAAACATTTTCCTGTAACATTTTATTACCACTGATATCCTCTGTTTTTTTTTCCTTTGCATCATTGTATTGTTCTGCCAACCACTCAATAAGTATACTAACAAAACTCTCATCTGTAGCAGCTTTATTAGTCTTGCTCACTTTCTGCAAGAGAAATGCTACCACCCATTTCAGGATTTCAAAATCAGCTAAAAGAAAAAAATGAGAGTTCTTTACTCAAGCTCTGAGCCCAGCTCCTCATTTTAACTACCAAATACTAACCAAGAGAGTCTACAGACTTCAATAGATGCAGCTTGCTCTGTAAAATCAGTACAGAGCTGAGGAATAGAGCAGAGCCCATGGAGATGCAACAGAATATTTCCCTGTATGTTGTCAGACATAACAAAGTCTGAGTTCTTCCTGGAACTCTGAATGTGATAGATAACTTTCATGAATCCTTAATCTATGGCAAAATGGAGGTTGCAGAGAGTATAAAATTGCACATCAGAAACTGAAAAGACCAACAGAAAAGTCATTTGTAAACTGAGTTTCTGAGCCATGGTAGGTAGAAATTAATCAGTGATGATCCTTTTGAGTTATAGGCTACAAACTAGAGGACTGTCTTAACACAATCAAAACTTCTTACAGGATGACTCCAGCTCCAGGTTAGGACATATAATATGGTGTCTCTGAAAATCTGTGTCAACTTGTAAAAGAATGAGTCTAGTCAGTACAGTCAGCATATTCCACTCATCAGCCGCCAGGTCAGGACATAGGACCAAGTGCCAGCTGAGACACTGCATGGGTCATAGCTCTTCTGGAATGGCAGCTGATGGCCAGGTAGGACATCCTAGCATGTTTCAAGTGTCTTCAAATGCCAGAGCCTCAAGGATTGATTCAGGCATTAGAGGAGTATTTTTTGGATGAACTAAATAGCTTCCCAAGTTATATGGATTGTACTGAGATGTACAATGATTGTAACAAGGTTTATACACCACAAAGAAGTTTCAGACAATTGGGAATATAAATGTGGGTAATTAAACCTTGAACTGAATCAAAACTGGATGTGATTCACCTGCCCAAAAACAAACTTGCCATGCCATTTAAGTATCTTGTCTGGCTTCCTATTGCCAGCTCAGAGAGGAACTTTTCTGATTAGGATCTGTGTCACATCTCTCATTTTCTCATAGACACCTTTCAGTGTATTGAAGGATATTAGATATTTAGGAAATAGATGCCAGCATATCTCTATATCTTTAACCTCTTGTGAAGAAAAAAGAAAAAGAAAATTAAAGTAAAGTAGTTATTAGTCATAGTGCTCTGGAGTAGGTTACTCTAGAGCAACCACTGGTAACAAACATATAAATAAGAAATATATAACAGTGTCAAATGATAATGGTTTGAGTATCACTATGTTAGTCATCCTAGTAGTTCCAAGAGGTGCTCTAGGATTTGCAAAGTTCCTGATGTTCTACTTGCTCTCAGATAAAAGGAGATGTTGCACTGCAATCATAATATTTAAATAGTTTATATAATTTTAACATTAAAAATAAACAAATCTGATATTAACAATGTAGTTCCTTTGAAGCTTCTTAAGTGTAGCTAGTAACAATGAAAGACATTATATGGTTGTTATCTAGATACATTATTTGGAATTTCACTGTTTCAAGAGTTTTGTGTTTAAAGTTCTTGCAAACTGTGTGGGATTAAAACCAGTGGTGTATTAAAGCACAAATAAAAGGCAGTCTTACAACCTCCTTAAAAGTAGAGACACTACTGTTAGTAGATAAATTATGCATGTTCATTGATACCCTGCATCTGTTGATTAGCCAAAAGCTAATTAAAATGCTTTAAAACCATTATGTTGTTTTAGGCACATTTTATGATTTCATAAAATGTCATTTATTTAGTGAGAACCATGCTTGTTTGAAAATTCATTTCACAAAGCAAGACAGACACACCTTCTGCATGTAAATGAATCTCTCAAGAAACATGCCTCAGAGTAGTTTGACCTATAGTGAACAAGAAACAATGTTTTACCTCTACCTACAATAAAAGTTATTGTAACAAGGCAAATTCCAATGATGAATTCAATACGGCTTAAGGAAAAAAAAAAAAAGAAAAAAGAATAAAGCAAACCAAAAAGGACATTTGTTTATCTTTACCTAGAAGCCTGTATGTTCCAGACAATGGGAAATTCAATTATGCTGTGAAACACTTCCTACTCTCAAAAAACAAAAAGAAGAAAAAACAACCAAATAGAACCCAAACAAAACAAAACCAAAAACACCTGAAGCAGGTTAAAAAAAAAAAAAAAAAAAAAAAAAAAAAAAAAAAAAAAAAAAAAAAAAAAAAAAAAAAAAAAG
>VZRH01003327.1:50747-82947 GCA_013397555.1 Urocynchramus pylzowi | reverse complement strand
AACAAAAAAACTAGGGAAAAAACCCAAAACAACAAAAAACCCAAAAAAAAAAAAAAATCCACATTCATCCAAGGAATTGTAGTTTATGTCTTCAGGAAGACCATTTATATAATAATAGTTTTCTTCATGTAGTATTTTAATCTTAAGAGGATTGCAACAACAATAACTAATTTATCTTCTAAGCAATTTTAGGAATTAGAAATTGATTTCTCCATTCTGCTTGTACAGAAAGAAGACTTGGAATCAAGTGGCTTAATTTGCTGAAATTGCAGCAACTTTCACAAGGCTTAGTTTGGCCAGAAAAGATGAAGATTCAGACCATCAAATGGTTGTAGGAACTATGACATACAAGACTACAGTATGTAAGAAATAAGTATGTAATTCTGAAAGGCCATTTCAAAATACAGAATTAGAAACCTGTAGAGAAAAATTGGAATGACATTAGCAAAACTCAGAATGAAAAGTGAGAACTGCAAATTGCAAATACTAACCAAATAGACAGGAAAAACAAAATGTCTAGCATTGGCTGCCTGTACTTTATCCCTGCAGGGAGCAGTTGGCCCATTTTTCAAAACAGCCTCTGGATTACAGAATCTATCTGGGAAGCAGAAACCTAAGTAAATCTTAGTCTGAAGAGATTTGGATAGATGGCCAGCACTGTGCTCTAATGCAAGCCTAAACAAGAATAAAATTAGTTCCTTCATCTTAGTTGTCATTAAACACTCTGCAACCAGAAATGCCAAATTCATAGGAGTTGAAATTGAATAATAATAGACATTCTGATAATGCAGTCCACCGATGAAGATAATTTTTTGTATGAATGTCAGGTTAGCTTAGATAACTCCTACAAATTTGAAATTGTGAGAATTAAAATGGTTTACTTGAAGAGCTCTGATTACAAAGTTTATGTTTACAAGTAGAATGAAGAAAAAAACTGTCATTTATATGTGTCTGATTTTCATCTTACTAAATTGCCATTGGTTAAGATAGTTTTGTACCTGATGCACAGGGTGAGATTTAGTTACAAATAAAAATAACTTATTTTAGAAGTCGACATATAAATACCTATACCTGTGCTAAGTATCCAGGTCTAAGAAATAAGAGATACTTAGTTAACAAACCCCACCCCCCCCAAAAGAAACATCTATAGTTTCATTCAGCTCCTGAAAGACATCTATTCCCAAACAGAACTCATCAGAACAGTTAAAGCATTAATAAAGTTCTAGAAGGAGCAACACAGAGCCTATGTGAGAATATAGAAGAGCAAGGAGATACTTTAAGACAGCTGGGAGACCAAAGGTCACTTCAAACATTATTAGTATGCCCACATAATCCAGTATCTGGTGATTATTAGTCAGAATAATTTTATTTTTTTTTTAGAAAATTTTTGTCTATTGACTATGTTGATTAGATTTTACTCTGTGTGACAGAAGCTTTGTCACCTAGAATGGCATCAAAACCTGTTGGCAAATATTTATTTATAGATAATAAAAATCTACTCTAATGGACACAGTCACTCAAAATCTGTAAATATTTAAGAAAATTTTGGGGAAAATGTACTCAACAATAAAGTGTAAATTCTGTGAATAGAGTTTGGCACATATAACACCTTACAGATCTAAACTTTAGCTTTACCAAAAGACCAGTAGCAAGTTGCTGCTGGGAAAAACTGCTGAGCAGTTCAATTTAAACTCACTTTATGGAGTTTAAATCCAATCAGGATTGATTCATCCATTTATTAACGGCATTTAATTAACTGGCAGTCAATGAACTATATATTGAGAATCCATATCAGTAATGCAGCAGATAATCAGCAATACACTCAGTTACAAAATGCTAATAAAGACCTATTTCTTTGCTAAACTAACTTATACATCTAATCCCAGAAGATCACAGTCACACACTCACACACACACACATTTATATGCAATCCCGACCAGTGTGGTTTACACATACCCCCATCCCAGAGTGTGGGTGCAGGTTTCCCAAGCACAAACTCTCCTGTGGAGATGTGGGTGCTCCAGCTGAGCATGTATGCTTGCTACTGCCCATGCCCAGCTAAAGGAAAAGCCATGGGCAGAAGCAACATGCAGCCCCACATGCATCCTGGGAAGTTGTGCACCCATGCTGCTCCTGCACTCTGGTCACTGGCTGGGTGAAGGCTGTTTGTCAGTCCAACTGGGAGGTGCTGGGCCTGGCCCAAGAAGGAATTCAAGTGCCACAAGGTAATACCTGGCAGTGTCCAATCAGGGTCACTGCTCCTAATCCCACTTCAAGGCTTCTTTCCCACCTTTTAAAAAATTTTGGGTTTGCTTTCAGCTTCACTAATTTTTAGTGCCTTCCTGTAATTCCCTGATTTGACCTTGACTGCCAAGATCCCAGCCAGCCTTTCTCTCTCTTCTTCATCAGCAGAACAAGAAGATAAAGTAGGGTGGAAAAACTTCAGGATTGAGATAAAACAGAGAGATGGTTTACCAAATTATAGTCATGGACACAATGGACCAATTTTGGAAAAAAATTAAAATAGACTTGGATGTTGTCCTGGTTTAGGGCAAATTTGGGAGAAAACCTCCAAAGGGGGCCCCTCCAGAAAGCAAACCCACATGGCCCCTCCCCCCAATCGGTTTGGGAAGGATTCCTCAGAGAGAAGTGGAAAGAACCTGTTTATTATCAGGCAAAGCACTTCCCAGCGCACAAAATGAGCAATGCCAGATGACAAAACTCATTTGCTGCTCTGAAGAGATGACAAACTCAGAAAGTCTCTCCGGTGGTTGCTCTGTTATCCATCCCCCTGATGCTGGGAAAGGCTGCAGAGGGGTCCCTGGCAGGCTGCAAAATGTTCTCGGTGTTTCCTTGGGTCCCAGTCTGGAGCAGGTTCGGATGGTTTCAAGACGAGAGAAAGAGAAACAGCCCAGGGAAAGCTCGGACTGGCTAGCTAAACTAACAAGCAAAAGCAAGAGCAAAAGCAGGAGCAAGAGCAAAAGCGAAAGCCAGAGCAAAAAAGCAAAAGCAGCACTACGTACTGCACCGTCTGTGTCCCGCTGACTGAGGGGAGTGAGCAGGCTGGTAACAAAACAAAACTTTGCTTTTCAGAGCCAGTCTTGAACGCGCAAAACATAATGTCCAGCATAAACAGAACAGACTACTGGGGATACGAGCATCATAACGTCACCCTAGGACAAAAGCAAAGACAAAATTAAAACAATACCTTCTTCCATCTTCCCTTTCTCAAGGCTCAAATTAACTCATTCATTCCTGACTCCTCATTCTTCCCCACTCCCCAAACAGTGCAGGGGGATGGGGGTCACTGTCGTGACAAGAAGTAATAAAACTCATGCAAGGTGTTTCAGCATTCGAACAGGAACAGGAAAAAGCACTTTATTTTTCAGACCTCAACATTTATAGAATTCCAAAAGTGACAGTGGATTGGAGAATGACATTACCACCTCTCCAACCACACAGGTAAAACAAAATTCTCCTCCTGCAGAGAAGAATGCAAAACAATTATTATTTACATGAAAGTGCATGAGAAACTCCATTACAAGAATGTAAACATCAGAAGGCTTAGAGAAACTCAAAAGAACAGGGCAACAGATGGGGGAATGAGGGAGTTATGGTTAGCCCATAAATTTGTCTTTTCCTCCTCTCTTTTTCTTCCTGTTTAATCATAGGCTGTGCATGGACTTCAGTTTCCTTCTCAGGTGTCAGTCAGGTCCTTAATGTGCTGTGTTCTAGATACCTGCTCAGGTACCTGGAGCACCCTGTCCCCTTCTTCTTTCTCTTGGTGTTCACAGTTGTGTTCTGTAAATTTTTGTGGTTTTTTGTTTTGCTTTGTTTTTTCTCACCCCCTTTTTCTCTCTGCTGTTTCCTGTGCTTGCTTAAGCACTGTGAATGCCTGGACACAGACAACACAGACAGCAGACACAAAAGCTGGTGGCCACTTCCTTGTTAAACATGATAATTTGAGGTGATAAGGGTACTTTTTCACTCAAAGGCAAGAGGTTTTGGGCAAACACCCTCCAGACAGCATGTCGGATGTGCACACAGTATTTACACCCACAACACAAAAGGTGTTGTTGTCCATGATGTTTTTCAATGGTGGAGCATGCAGGCACTCTCACATTAACTCAGCAACAAGGATCATGACAGAATGCATAGAGGCTCAGTCTTTGCAATTTGGTATCACTAAAGTTGTATAATTTAATTTGTTTGTGTTGCTGAGATGGTAATCATACCTATATCCTATATCCTACTGTTTCACTATAAGGACAGACTGCAAGTTAAGAACATACTTTACTATTTCCCCAGCATCTGTGAGTTAATACAATGGAAACTCAAACTCAGGTCATTTCAGTTAGAAATGGCAATGAATGCATAGCAGACACAAGATGAAAAAATCTTAATGTACTGTGATTTAAAAATATATCATTCCAACATATAGAATTAGAACAAGAAAAGCTAAAAGTACAGAAATTCACACTTACAAACTCAGTGATTCACAGAAAAAGTTTATCCCTCAAATTAAACCTATAAAACAAGGAATTCTAATTCTATGTCTAGGCAAAATCATATTTCCCATCTGTTTCTTACTTATTTTCCCTAATTTTGCAAATTCGCCTCTAAGAACAATCAGGCAATTTTTAACAAATTAGTCATTCTGATTTCTTATAAAAACTGGTCTGGAAAGGACCTTGAGAAGGCTTACATTTTATCCCTCTAACCCAAGGAGATATAATTCCTGAAACTTACACTTGTTTAATACGTTTTCAAAGACCCATCCACTGATGGATGCCACAATCTTCCTCCAAGCAGTGTATGCCAGCACTTAATTATCATTACTGTTGTAATTTTTTCTAAATGTCTAACTGGAAACTTTCTCACTGAATTTAATTTTCAGTACTTTTCCATAGACTCATAGAATGGTTTGGATTGGAAGGGGCTGTAAAGATCATCTAGTTCTAACCCCCTCACCACGGGCACGGACACCACCCACTACATCTGGTTGTCTGAAGTCACATCCAACCTGGCCTTGAACCCTTCATGGGGTGGGGCATCCACAACTTCTCTAGACAATCTGTTCCAGTGCCTTGCATCCCTCACAGAAGAAGAATTTTGTCCTAATATCTCATCTAAACCTACACTATTTCAGTCTGAATCCATTCCCCCTTGCTCTGTCACTACATACTCTTGTACAAAGTCCCTCTCCATCTGTTTTGTATGCTCCCTTCAGGTAATGAGAGGCTGCAATAAGGTCACTCTGGAGCCTTCTCTCCTCTAGGCTGAATGATCCCAAATCTGTCAGCCTTTCCTCATAGAAGAGGTGTTCCATCCTCTAATATCTTCTTTAGCCCTAGTCTGCACTTGCTCCAAGAGGTTCATCTCCTTGCTGTGTTGGGGTCTGCAGAGCTGAACACAGTACTCTTCTGAAGGCATTGTAAACAGGTTGTCCTCCTCTTTGCACCAGTCATTTATCTTATGAAGACTACAGTATGCTCTCCCTGCAAAGGTCTTTAGACTAAAAACCCTACAGCTATTGCAGTCATGGACCTGTATGCTGACCATTTCAATGTTTTACAATAGGTTCACTTCAGTAATGCAAGACCACAGATGCGCAGGATAGCTTCCAATCATTTTATAGAGAAATCTATTAAGCCAATTTTCCCTTAGTCTTTCTGTAAACAGGTATTCAAAACTCTACCACACTATTTAAATTCAATCTATCTTTACAAACATCCCTTTCAGTTTTTAAAACTGTGTTGAATTCCAATGGTGTACTTCTAGATGATATCAGTCCACCCCAATAATGACAGGTCAGAGACTAATTCTACATTTTAAGACTAAATTTCCATGTATGGCATTTTCATCTTTCAAGCAAGGAAAGAAAACAAATTCTTTTAGAATTCCACTTCAGAATGCGTCAGAAAGTATTAATTTGTCAAAATAATATACTTACTATCACATAAGACAAAGATTTTAGTGCTACTACTCTATTAATTCCAAATCACATGACTTAAAGAGCTGAGAAATGAATTACAGTATTTAATAGGAATAGAAAGCCCATGAAAAATATATAAATGTAATACTAAAGTGAGAACCACTGACTGTGCATTTCTTTTTACCAATAACATCATTTTACTTTACTTTTACTTAGAAAAAGAACCAAAAGAAGAAGAGTATAGCAAACACTTTCTTCCAAAACCAAAAAAAAAAACCCAAACCCTATCAATGATGCCAGAAAAGCTTCAGCTACAGTTTCTCTTTAACTGTGTCTTTTTAGTTGATATAATACAGTTCTAACTCCTCTGTGTCCAGTAGACCTTAACTTGTATTAGTTATGAAAGCAATTACTTGTATTGCTGGAACAGCGCATTAAAATACTTTTTTTCTTCTTTTTTTCCTTTTTTTTTTTTTCAAACCATATAATTGAGTGCTGTACCACTGGAACAATTAAGCCATTGGTGAATTGTAAGTGTTTGTCTGAAACCTCATTGTACAGACAGATATAGCAGGTCATTCTCACATTTTTCTTTTCTGTCCATGCTAATACCTCCTACGTCTGGTTAAGCAATGACTTGATTAACTTAATTAACAGAAACTTTCTTAAGGCCTCAATACTTTCTGTATAACAGATATGACACAATATATTTGATCTGTTATTCTTACATTCATTCTAATTAAAATGTACTTATTCCTTTCCTATCTTTGAAAAAGTCATACTAGTACTATATCCACAGAAGCAGGTTTGATGACTTGCAACTTAAAAAAGCAATTTAAGTGTTTTCAATGTATCAGATAAGACAGGAGTTCAGTTTGCACAAAGCAAATAAGAAAACATTTTAAAAAAATGGCATCAGATAGGCTTATAATACTTACAGTTGCACTTAAAATATCATTTGGTAAAAAGGGATGATAACATTTTCATGTTAATTTCTCCTGGCTGCATATAGATTCCAAGAATGGAAGCCAGTTACATTAGAATGCTAATGATATTCTTGACATGAAGGAGATCTTTGAATTAAGAGTAGCTACATTTTAATAGTAGAGATCAGTCAGTTCTTCCCTTATTGTTGTCAATAATGAAGGGAATTAATTTTGTACTATAGTCTCAGCCTACAATCCTTGCCTAGGAAGATCAAATATATGTAAAGTTGTTCAGAGACACCTACACTAGTATGACAATGAGTTTCACCTCAGGCTTAGACATCACCTGTCTGTGTAGACATATAGAACATATATACACATCATGGTAATATTTTATTTTATCCTGTATAACCATAAGCCTGGGTCTCGTGAATTCGGTGGTGCTTTTAATCTGTAAAAATTATCCAGTAATGGGCAAAAATCCAAAACCTAAATTAAAATCACAGCAGTTGGAGTATGATTTCTACTACCCCAGATTTCTACCAAAAAACTCGAGAATCTAGCCCAAGAACAAAAGGGGTGGAATGCCCTGGGTTCTTTCAGCACCTGTGCATGTTATCCACTTCAAATCATTCAAAAAAACTCAGCTAATCCTTTTTTCTTGGTGACTCAGAAAAGCTGTTCAAAATTTTTCTTATGATAAGCAAATCCTTGGAGATTTATTTTTCCCAAATATAGGCAAATTTCTGCCATTTTTACATATAAAGTGGCTTTGTAAAGTGGACTTCCTACAGGCAAATATATCATCCTCTAAACAGCACTGTTTTGCTGCTGTTGTGTCCTCAGACAAGTATTTTTAAAGTACAGACATTTAGGAAAGAGTCAGATGAGTGCTCAGAATTCCATGGAGGAGAATAGTGACCAGTTTCATCATAAATAGTGCATCACTGGCAATAGCCCAAGATAAAGGTGTGAGATATAAATATGTATCACTGCCAAGAAAAGCACTTGTATAGCACAATGAGACAGGACCATTTCACAGCTTTTGCTCTGTTTTGACTATGTATTTGGGAAATGAAAATGAGAAAGCTAAGAGGAAAAAAAAAAAAAAATAAAAAGGAAGAGAAACAGAATAGCCAGTGACTCAAATACAGATTTGACACTGAATAAGAGCAAGGTGTGTAGACCTAAGAGGCAGATTTGGGTTTTCCAGATTCCAGCCAGGACGGGGTTACTTTCTGCAGTAGCTGTGAGGGGACGTGGCTAGGACACAGAGGTTATGTTATAACCTCACATGCCAAGGATAAGGGAAAGGGCTCTCTTCTGGGGAGAAGGGTTTCATTCTGGTTGAGAAAATGTGATGGAGGAAGCCTTCTGGTAATATCTGTTATTCGTGGGTGGGGGGAGGGCAGGGTGTGTGCATGAGTTGGTTCTGACTTATACCCTTTCTCATTGGCATTGCTGCTGTTACTGTTCATTTTATCTCATTGCAGTTTCCAGGAAATTGTTTTTAACTCAACTCATGATCTTTGCCTTTTGTGCTTTCAGTCGTAGCAGGGAAGAGGAGCATTGCATGGTTTTAGTGGGAGCACTAAATTGGAAAATACTATTTCTAAACCATGACAGGGGTTTATGGTACTGTTCCTCTTAATGTATTGAAATATGAATTATTGGAGGTTTTTTTTTTTCTTAAGAACAATGCAGAATACTGCAGATTTAACTAGGTGCATTCATACCTTAAAAGCACAGGCCAGAACATGCTGAAGTCATCTTGTGGAAGAATTCTTTCAGCTAATCATAAAATATGACTTGGTAAACTTCATCAGAAACCAGTGGGTTTAAATTCATGACCAAGTCGTCCTCTTACTACCTGTCTGTACTGAACACAGTGTCAGGTGCAAATTGGTGCTGACAATATCAGATACCTGTGGACTAAGAAGATTGGCTAAGCAGAATTGAATGATCCTACCCAAATATAAAGACAGTAAACTGTAGTAAGACTAATTGTAAATAATGCAAATAAATCCTCACAGAAATTATTAATATAGTTTATCAATACTTATGTATCTATGAAAAATATACTTCAGCTTCTCTGTTGGGATACAAAGTTATTGCTTACTGTGCAACATAACTAAATCAAATGCAGTAGTGTTCTGTACATGTGCCCAAATAAAATGTAATGAAAGCAAATTCAAAATATGCTTTTTAGCCACAGTGATTTATTTCATGCTCATTGATCTCAACTTACCCATAAGTAAAAACTACCAAGCGAAAATCCCCAGGTTGTTACTGGAGAATTTAATAAAATCACATTATGTCAGCTACAAAAATATTCATTCTTGTTATATACTTACATTCTAACTGCACCAGTTTTGCACAAAGTTTTTAAGTGGACTGAAATCTGGTATTTATAGAGAGTCTGTTAAACTCCAGAACTTAGTGTGTAATGCAAATTCCTGCAATTTAAAAACAGAGTTTATTTTTCTGAGAGGCTGAAAGTCTAAGATTATTTTTAGATTTTCAGCTTCAGATTCTGAAGCCTGAAGTTTGATACAGCTTTACAGTTTGTAACCTGATATCCTTATTTGCACATTGGTCATATATTTCAAGTACTTTGCATGAAACAAAGTATTTAACACAACAACTGCTCTCTAATGCATGAAATAATCATGCAGTTACACCCAAAGGCAAATCAGTACCAGAGATAATGTATAACAAAAATCAGGAGTAAAAATCAACTCAGTGCATGACAGAATTTACAAAATTTTCAATTCAGTATGAACCAGTTCATTAGTCAACAAACTAGATAATATTATTGTATGGCAACACAGCATTTTGTAAGGTATGATTCCACTTATTTCCAGTTTGACTGTCATGGCTGGATATACAAGCAACAAATATTAAGTAGAAATAAGATACTAGTAGTAACTGTCTGTATGATATAGTGAAGAATATTCTTGCTAGAATATTAGGCTTTGTTCTAGTGTCCTTATTTGGTAATGGAAGTTAAAAAATTGGAAAGAGATCTGTGAGCAATAAAATAAAAATTTAAGATTTTTACTATTAATTTTGCCAAGAGATGGAGGCAATTGCAATCTTCGAAGACCATCTTTTGCTGCTGAACAGGTTTTTCTTAGCATAAAAGGCCATACTATAGCCAAATAGTTGTATGTTCTGGTTTAAAAAAGTAATTCTGGACTTAAAATTAGCAAATTTTAAACAGCAATATAAAATGACTCAGGAGGTCATGCAAGATTATCATAACAGCTTTCTCTGACAGTAAAACTTGCCACCCAGTGTATGAATTAGCAGAAGACACATGTAGAAAAATTAAACTGAAGTTCAGTTTTCAGCAGCTTTCACAGGCTTCAAGAAGATAAATTACTCCATATACTCAGGGCTAAGCTGATATAACTAACATGTCCTGAGTAATAAGAATGGTATATTCTCACAGTCTGGAAAATGAACCGGCTTTGCATCAATGTAAGAATAGAGGGGTTTAATTTTGTCTTGGTAATTTAAAAGCAAGATTAGTTAGAGTAACAGCTAAAACTCTCAAATAAGCTTTCCTTGTTAGCCAAAGGCAGGAGTAGTTATTCAGTAAAACTGTTTATCAGCTATATTACCTATAACTGAAAAATGGCACTCATTCCATGATACTTTGGATGAATTTTTAGAAGACTGTGAATGTAAAGTTGGTATTAAATGACTTCTAGATGTTGATGAATTATGCCTATGATCACAGGAAGGAACCTGATTTATTTGGAGAATCTGAATTAAATTTTGAACATTACATTTGATACCTGCTCAATATTTTATATTATCATTTGTAGACTAATGCTAGACTTCAGTCATCCTTATCTTGTACAGACTGCAAACAGCTCATTCAGGTTTTCATTGCTCCAGATCACTGCAGAAACCTATTTCTGTGTCTGTGAGCATACACAAACTCAATTTTCTCATGCTTTCACTAGAAGGGTGTTACTAACACATCGTACCAAGATGCAATATTATTTACCTTCTTTCCACTTTTTGAATGGGGACACAAATTTTAAGTTCTCAGACAAAATTTAAAGTAAATGAGCAAAAGAGCTACAACATAACTACTGTAAGTAACAGCAATTTTCTTTCAAACTAGGTTGCTTCTTAGGTGAGAACATGGGTCCTCTAGATCTTTTTAGTAGACTGGGAAAAGATTAGCCCCTGGAAGTCAAAATAACTGTTCTGCTCCATAAATTTTGGTTTGTATTTAAATACGTCCTGACAAAAAGTCTAGTTATAAACTCTCACAGGCTACTTAAAGAATTAAATTAATATAAAAAATTTTCCTTTAATAGCTGTTTTTCCATCAGTTTGGAGGATATTATTTTCAAAAGCACAGGTTTGTTGTACAGATTAGCCACATCATCTGCTTATATTTAACAGAAGATCATATTTTATTTTTATAATTCATATTTTTCTGATGTTATTAATATTTTCTTTTACAATTAATCATCTATAGTACTCAAAGACAAAGAGTGCCAGACATCTTACACGTCACAAATAATTTCAGACACTCTTATGGCATTTTTTTAAAACTCCCATATTAATAGACAAATAGGCATAGACTCAGCCTCCTAGACAATTTTTTTCTGTCATATTATATGCCTCAAAATGCACTGTTAAATTCCTTAAACATTTGACAGTAAGTAGCAAGGTAACTACCATCATATTGTCTAACTCCCAGGGTGCAACAAGGGACTCACCTGATAAAGTAAATATTCAAAAATACTAACTAAATGGAGAAATAGTAATGAAAGAACCCTATTCCTGCACTATTGAGAGAATTAACCTAAGTTTCACTAAATACCTTAGGAAAGACAGACTTGCATATGGCTAAGAAACACTCTTAGGATATATTTAACCTAGTTAATGATATTGAAAGCTGAATTAAAAAGTAATATATTATAGTTTTAAGACATTTTAATAGGTACCAAAAGAGGCATAGAGCACAAATGCTGCCCTGGCTTAGGAGACATGTGGATTCTCTGATTAACTGACGTTTTCTATGACATATACTACAATATTGTCCAGAATTATCAGTTTTAATAAATTTTTGCCTGAAGTTACTGGCCTTGAACTTAATGTGTGAGTCACAGTAAATAAAGTGCGTGCTAAATTTGAGAAGGAGTTAAGAGCTTTGAGCTGGGCCCCACTGAAGGACTGCTATAGTTTCAAAGAGTTTAGGTGTTTTTATCTTCCTCTGAGCTTATAAAACGTACGGAACTTAGGCACAAAGTTTAGAGTTAATGACGATTGTGACAAAAATTTTCAAAATGGAAGGTGTCAGCATCCACCTCTGCTAAGACACTATGTTTTGGAATCAGAGAATTATTTAGGTTGGAGAAGACCTCCAAGAACATTGAGTCCAACCTTTGATCATCACTTTGACAAACAGACCACAGCACTAAGTGCTGGCTTATTTCCAGTTATTTCTTGTACACCTCCAGGAACAGTGACTTCACCACCTCCCTGTTCCAATTCCTAGCAATTCTTTCCACTAAGAAATTCTTCCTGATGCCCAACCTGAACCTCTCCTGGTGCATCCTGAGGCCATATCCTCTTTTCCTGTCACTGACTGCCTGGGAAAAAAGGCCAACACTCACCTGGCTACACTCTCCCTTCAGGTAGTCATAGACAGTGGTAAGGTCTCCCCAAGCCCCTTTTGCCTCAAGCTAAACAACCCCAGCCACTTCTGATAGGACTTAGTCTTCAGACCCTTCACTAGCTCCATTGCCCTTCCATGAACTCACTCCAGCACCTCAGTGTCCTTCTTGTATTGAGGGGCCCAGAACTGGACACAGGATTTTGAGGTGCAGTCCCACCAGTTCTGAGCACAGGGGGACAATCCCTGCCCTGCTCCTGCTGGCCACACTGCTGCTGACACAGGCCAGGATGCCATTGGCCTTCTGGGCCACCTGGGCACACCCTGGCTCATGTTCAGCTGCTGTTGCCCAGCACCACCAGACCCTTGTCTGCTGGGCAGTTTTCCAGAAACTTTTGCCTCAGCCTGTAGCACTTCACAGGGTTTTTGGGACCCAAGTGGGTGAAGTATCACTCTAACAAGTGTAAAAACTAGGAACTTTTACTTGAAGAATAAGAGCTGCTGGATACTACTGAATATATTGGTAATTTATTTTTTCAATAGCAGTTTATCTCACATCATGAACTAGTTTAAAGTTTTAATCAATAGCTTACAAATTTTAGTTTGCTTCCTCTTGGCGAAAAGCTACTAATACAAAAACAACAGGATTCTTCAATAAATGATTTCAAAAAATATAACCTGATATAGCTCTTGATACTATTTTGGTTTATCTTGATTAAAATAACAAAATATTTAAGCATTCAAGTTAATGAAAACTAGATTCGGTTAAGTACAGAGGCAGTGAATTTAAGATTAAGGTTATATAAATTCAGGTATTGCTGTGTCTGCTAAATCTGACAAACGTGCATACAAGTTTGTTATTCAGTTTTTAATCTCTGACATTTACTTTTACAAGATATTGGAAAGTAATTTATGGAACAGCCTTTAGGCCCAGCACTATCATACATATGCACAATAAATAAGACTCATTCTGGCTCAATTTCAACTATTTTCTAGGTTGAGACTTAGGGGGATTTTTTTAATTAAACATTTCTAGTAGCTACAAAAAAAAGAGTAAATTACCACTGGATAATATTTAATCCACAATAGTAAACTATATCTATTTCCAGAAAGGAACATCCAGAGATGTAAATTTCTAATCTTTTCCTCAAGTAACATTTAAAAATGCCTTAGCTCAACAGTATAAAGGAGCAAGAGTTTACCTCCTGCTAATGTAGGAACAGAATCCACAGTATTTCAGAACTGTTCTGATATTGATTCCAAGACAATTTTGTCATTCCAAATATGAAACGTTGACATATTTTAATAAATACAAGAAATCTCTTTTGCTAAACAAATACAAAAAATCTGAGAAATTGGATTATTTTATTCACAAGTTTATTTGGATGGACTTTTACTTTAAAAATTAGAGAGAAAGATCTTGTTCTCCATTATTTTAAGTGCCCTATTTAGTTGACTAAATATATATATTTTTTAAATTTACTAGCTCTTCCAATTCTTTCCCTGTTCCCATTTTCCACCTCTCCTTCTCTTTGTTCTTCTCTTATCACCTTTTTGCATTTCCTTCTTTACTTAAAAGACTTTTTCTTAAAAATGATGCATGTTTAAAAATATTTCTAATTTAATAAAAATAATATTTTCTTAAACATTCCTATCCCCAAAGTATTTTTAAAATAAGAACTCCATTTGAAATTCCTGTGCAAAATCTGTTTTTATAAATTTCCTCTAACACTGTGTAGGCCTTCCACTTGAAGAATTTTTTTTTTTTTTTTTAGATTAAATTCTGGAATTCGAAGAGTTAATTTGAATTTTTCTGTTGAATATATGCAAAATTTTGGAAGAAGGTCAAATATCATATAAATATTTTTCATCATTCCTATATCCATCATCCATACCATCCAATTATAGTATTCAGGATTAGCTGTAATCAGGTAATTATTGATTATTTGTCTGATTATTCTAACATGGTCATTATTATGGCAGATAAATATTTGTACAGCCAAATAATACTTGATAGCAGATGTGTACATATTGTTTAAGATATAAATGTCAATTAATCCACTCTGGTGATTGAAAGGAAAGTGCACAGATCATTAAAATCCACCTTTCCCTAATGGTCACAGGACCAGAAAATAGAAAACATGATCAAGTTTTCTTTTTCTTATCGAGGCTGATTTGAAGCAAAAATATCTACCATACCTTAAAGATGTGGAAGCACAATATTTAAGAGGCAGAGTGAGTGAACAGTTTTATGTTTCCATAAATATGTTTATATTGTAGCATGGTTAACCAAAATTACTAGATAGTACCTTTGTAAAAATTAAAATAATCCTCCAAAATTAATACTCGGTTTTTATTTTTTAGATCTAGATACAGACTATTAGATCTACAATGTCTAGATCTATAACACTATTTTAACATTTAACTTTATTTTTCTCTTTGTTGTTCTAAGTACTTAGGTTCTATACTCAATACATTGAGACACTGACAGAGAATGTTAAATGTCAGAGAATGAGATTTTTCTAAAACAAGACTCACCATCTTAGTCTGCTAGAAGTAAGCAGAAGTCTTACATATTTTGTTCCTGGCAAAGTTACTATACTATGCATCAAATCCAGGTGAGTTATTTCTCAAATAACTAAGGAGCTAATGGCTATCCTGCCAAGGTAATTGTAATTAAGAGTGCTTCCCTTGAGCTATGCAAGTTTAAGGTGCTGTGTTGTCTTTAGGACAGCCACAGTTTAATACAACAATCCATCTTATATTATTACATTCCTTATGCTGCAGAGGAGTTTAACAGACAGAAAAATTGAGCTTCTTACTTGCTTGACCTGAACTTCATGCACAGAAATTAAGTATGCACTTTAGATGCCCAACTGGTACAGCCAGTTTCTCCTTGACTTGACCTGAATTGCTTCAGTGTTGAAAGTCTAGGACTTGGGGAATGAAGGAGAAAACATGAACTGTAATCAAGCCCTTTTACTAATGAGCTGTGCATTAACATAATCCAGCTACAGTTTTGTCAGAAAAAAAAGTTATTAAATATTTATCATACTAATCAAATAGGTTTCATCTGCCAACAGGGAAAGAAAATAAAGTGGCAGTATTTGAAAAGAAAATACCAAAGAATAGTCATCAGAACTTGCTGACATACTTGATAGAGTTCCTGTAAGACAGTACAAAGTTAAAAATGAAACAAGATGAATGAAAATGCTGTTTGTTCATTGATATTCTTTTAATAAAAAAATAAAAGAAAAAAAGTTAAAAGGGAATTTACTGCAAACAATGGTAAAAAGATTACAAAAGTATGTGTCATGGATTGTGAAACCAATACTATTGTATTTACCATCTGGATGGCAGTTGTCTTCTGTTAAGTGGGCAGTTTTCCTTATCTCTTCCACAAGCACTCCTCCCTCCAGGCAGACATCTGCTGATAACAGGCTATTGAATGTCAATGCATGATTGGTAAGAACTTTAACATCCCATTGTGAGATGCTCCGCCCAGAGGGAGGAGCCAAGCATTCCTACACAGATATATCTGGGAATCTGGAGAGACAAGACAGCTTTTGTTGGGTTTTTCTCAGAAAGAGAACTCCCCCTTTTCAACTGGATCAACAGAGGAAGATCTTCACCTTTCCTTTGATAGGATTTTCCTGCTTCAACAGAACCACACCTGAGGACTGAGTCCAGGAAGAGTGCAGCCACAATTCCAATTGGACTGAGACTACACCCTGACCAACCGGGTGTCAGGTTGAGTTCTGACTCTGTCTGTGTTGTTTTAACCCACTACATTTGTTTATTTTATGAATTTTTTTTTTTTTTTGCTTCCCTAGTAAAGGACCGTTATCCCTGCTCCCATATTTCTTGCCTGAGAGCCCCTTAATTTAAATTTTATAACAATTTGGAAGGAGGGGGTTTACATTCTCTATTCCAGGGGAGGCTCTGGCCTTCCTTAGCAGACACCTGTCTTCCCAAACCGAAACAGTATGCCTCATGTTTACACCACTGAAAAATAAATGCAGATCACTATTCAGCAATCAGCTCTAGTTGGTGAGCCAGTCCCTGTTTTATGATGTATGTGCATGGTATTTATTAATTAGAGCTGTTGAGCACACTATAACTACCTTGGAGAACCACATCTTGTGTTTCCTTACCCATAGAATATAATCAGCAAACTGCTTGTAAAAAGAAACACTGCTGAAACATAGCATATAGGAAATTATCTCTGGAGTTTTAACCCACTGTTTCTCACAAGATAAAAATATTATAGCTTGCTTCTTCCTCTTCAATGGTCAGTCTTTTCAGTAGAATGAATTTATAAATGGAATATTGCTCAGAAATGCTACCTTGTACACAGAGAAAGGAGTGAATATTGTTACATATTTATGATGTGGTCAGGCCATAAGACTTTGAAAAAGAGGACCCCAACTGAGGGATAAGGAAAACAGCAAACACAGAAGTAAATTAAAGCAGGTGTTTTCATGAAGAGTCAACCTCAAACCTTGAATGCAGCTCATACCAACAGTGTAGGCCAGTGGGAACAAAATTGGTGTTAATCTGAGCGGGTAAATATGTACATATAATGAAATTTAGAATTAATAAATAGTATGTAATTTTAAATATGTAATGAAATGTAACTTATTATATATATTTAACTTTATTAAGAAGTAAGCTGGTAGCTATAATAGTTTTGGACTAGAATGAAAATATTCTTAGATGGGCATGTAGCTACTTCAGTATGAGATGAAGCTTTGAAGTGATTTTCAATGAAAATGTTAGTGAAACTGAGACTAAGTGCCTCTGGAATGTCTAAATATTCTAAATTAATGGACACCTTAACAAGATCACCAACCAATGACATCAATATCAAAATTATTTTTAAAAAATAAAACCTTCATTACAAAGTAAAAGCAGTACATATATATATAAAATTCTTTGCTTTACTTCAATCTGCTCTTTAACTTTCTTCCCAACAATATTTCTTTAAAAACNTATATATAATTGATATTTATAATTAAGGCAACTTTTATACTGAATAACTACATATAAATATCAGGGCAGATAAGGAGCATTATATTGTTTTCCAGAAATTTCTACCCAACAGGAAGTGTATAGTTTGACTTTATTTACTTATTCATTTACAAAAGCATTACAAATCCAGATTACTTCAAAGGAAAAGAGAAATACAAATACAAAACAAATAACAGCTTATTATGGAAATTTGTCTATATTTATCTAAAACCTTCAGGCTATTATAAAGGACATTGCAACCTTATGCAAATTTAACAGTTCTTCTAATTACATTATGATTGATATGTAGCCTCAGTAGAATATGCTTTTGGGGTTTTCTCATCTTTGAGATTAAAATTACTGGTACATTATGGTCATTGAATCAACTAATGATTCTGTATTCAGAGCTCCCCCAACCAGGTGTATACTCATTTCAAAACAAGTTTACTAGGCTAGCATTTATGCCCTTGACACTGTTTTCCTGCAGATTTCCCTATGATGACCAACACTACCTTTTTTATCTTGTTCAGGGATGTCCAGTGAAAAGAATCCTAACAACACATAATGAGACCAATGGCACAAACAATAAGCTGTATAGTCTCTTCTCTATTGATTTCACTGTCCTTATGTAATAAATACGAATATATTCAATTGATGAAGTTATAGTGTAATTAAAACATATCTGTTGCTCTGTGTGAGTGGGATTGTTTAGGAATCAAGCTCTTGGCTCTTTTAAGCTGTTTTCAATGAAAACTTACATTTACAAAAATTTGGTCTTAAAGCAATTTTTACAAGTCTTTCCTGTTTCTCAGCTCATTACTAGGGAAAGGGAAAAAAAAACCAGTCTGGCAAAATTGACCATAAACTTGCATGAAAAAGATAATAAAGAGATGCCCCTTTCATTTTGTGAAGAGTATGAGTCTCACCTGACAAAATAATTATAGTGGTGCATATAATTTTCACAAAAACAGCATGGGAATGTTGCTCCCTTGAAATAAGCAAAAATTTCTCCTGTGCTAAAATTTTCAAATGAGGACCTCAAAACAGATTATCACCAGAAATTTATTCTGTTTCTGCTTTTGACATCTTGACTGACAGCGTCTGTTGCAAGAACATAAAGCAGAGGAAAATTATTCTCTTTGGGCTAAACTTAAGTAATCTGTGTAAGCAGAGTCACTTGGATAATACAGGTATCTGGGTACTTGAAGGGAGCTGTTTAGAGCTGACTTTAAGTTTCAAAATACTATAGTATTGGGAAATACTAAGATACACAAAGAATTGGTCATCCTCAAAGAACATTATAGTTCTTCATTTGATGAGGAAAAGATTCAGAAGATCAGATTCAGCAAATTTTTTAGATTTTGTCATACTGAGATCAAAAGGGCTTAAATATCAGACTCCTTTGGACAGATCAACACCCACATTTGAAATAAATTATCTAGTCTGTATAATTTTCAAGCTTTTCTCTTTGGGAGACATATAGATCCAATTAATAGTTCTAAGGGAGGTTTCTCCATGGCTGAGATTCAAAGACTACGAAATTGTGAGCACCTACTTGGAGCATAACACATTTAATATTCATAAAGAGAAAACTTCAGACTGTAGGAGGTGCCACACTGACAGCTCTCAAGTATCACATTCTCCAATTAAAAATAAAAGCCAGTGCTGGTACATCTAAAAGTTATCCAAAGAAAACTTCCCTACACATTTTAGTTTCTGTGACCCATTTTGTGGGAAGACAATGACACCATGTGAAGTAGATCTTTAGTATTTCTGTCATGCTGAATATTGTAATTGGAGAAATATGGCTCAGCCTTCCCTGAGGAAGAAGCAAGTACAACCTTAATGAGTTTCCCTAATACTGCAACTTGCTTAAATAAAATAAGAATACAATTAAGGTTACTCAAATGTAAGACTAAATCAGAATGCCATTAACTATTGTTCAGTGCACTGAAGTGTGAAATATATGCTTTTCTGTTGCTGCAAAAAAGCATGCACTTTTAACTTTGAAGGCATTGGATGAAGTAATACAACAAAGAAAAGAAAACATAAATAATAGATAAAAATAGCTACAGTCTGAGACTTGCATGCATAATATAATACATGAATGCACATGAACAAGTGAAAAAACCCAACAATTTTGCAATGCCAAGGGAAGTAAAACAGGACAGAAATCCTAACCAAAATATTGAATCAGCTAAGCTTCTGATACTGCCTGAAAATTGTATTGGAGACCCTTTCAAACAGAATGATATACAACTGAGTAATGAGAATCCAATCCTGCTATCCTATCCCTATGTTCATCAACACATACTCAGATTGTTTAGACTGCTTTAGCCCCTGTGGTCAAGATGAGGCTCACATTCTTGGAACTAAATGGTGATGTGGTCATGGGTTTGCTATAAACAAAAGGGCACAAACCACATACATAGAGCAAGGAGTTTATCATTAGCTCAAAGTTTAACCATAATAGCCCAAAGTGTTAGTTCAGTTATGCTAATATTCACTAATAATTCAAATTATCTCAGAGAAAACTCAGTAATATAGCTGACAGGTTGTACTGGGGGAAAGGGAAAAAAACCAAACCAAACCATTTGTCCTGGTGCTGTGCTCTCCCTTCCCTACCCCTGGCATCCTAGCATTGTCAGCCTAGAAGAGAGAATGAGGGTTGGCTGCAATGGCTTTGAAGGGAAGAGGATGATTTGTCTGCTAGGGTTTTCCTCCTACTCTTTGCCAGGAGAAGTATGGGGATGATAATTTCTTCCAGTTCAAGTTTGCAGTATGTTTGAGTTTGGGTTTATATGTTTCACTGTCACAGCTCACTTGCTTCCCCCCTGTAGAGAGCTGTAGCCTGGCACTGGCCCCCAGAGCCACCCTCCCCTCTCTGCCCTCTCTGGGTTGCCTTCCTTAGCAGACACAGAGGGTTTGTCAGACAGGACAGAAAGAGTATCCAACAGGGATACTCCCAGAGCTCAAATTGAAGCAGGGGTGGCAGCAGCCACCAGCACCTGCACCAGGGTTAATAAGCAACACCCAGTCCAGGTCATAACAAAGTGGAGCCCTTGTACTGTCAGAGCAATGCACAGCTGAGGACCTTATGCAAGCAGTGGCAAAAGTCTTATTTTCTAGCCTACAGTGGTACACACCACGTTCAGCTTATTGGCACAACTCAAGTGTGAACTATTTACCTTTGCCTTAATTTCACAGCCTAATTTATCTATCTATAGAAAGAGTTGTCTGCCTCCATCCTGCCACTTTGATGAAAGTTGGCACAGAAACAACACCAAGAAATCTGAGCTGGAGGACAAGCTTTTCCTTAAGCTTCTAAGATATTATAGACACACTTTTAGAAACCTATCATCCAAAGGATACAAGAAAACATGAGACAATGACTAAAGAAAAAATGGTGATGCACCTATGAAGATATCTGGTGAGTGTAACCTGAAATTGTATACATTTTTCAAATAAGTAATGATGGATTACAGTAATAATAATTATAAATATAGGCTGTGAAAAATCAGAAATGTTTTACCATTGGTGTTATGAAACCTTTTGGTTGAATTTTAAAAGGGCCTATCAATTAAACATGAAGAGTCATGAAGTTCTGACTGAAAGAACTTCAAAGAGGACTTGCACTAGAGAACATCTAGTTATCATTTCATTTCTCAAACAAGAGTAGGAAGCCATTGTATGGCGTTTACCATCTTTTTTTCATTTTCTTTTTCCTCATCGGACTGATCAGACCCATAAGGTTCTAAACAGCTCCAAATTTTTTACTTTATTGCTATAATCAAATACACAAGAGTTGATCCTATAGATTGAAGGAATATAAACTACAAATAAGTAAAGACTCTAAATCAGTGACATGATTGGTGTGTAAGCAATATATTTAAGGTTTTTGGATGGAGCCTGATTAGTAAATAAGGGTTCTGCTGTGAACCTATATCAAAGGGGGAAAAGGATCTTTGCACAAGAGTTAGCAAGGAGCTTTAAACTAGATTTGAATAAGGAAAGGAGTAAACCCATTTTTGCTATGGATAAACCTGGGAGCAGTACAGCAGTGTTTGTGATCCTTCAGTATACTATGTCAGTGTAAGTAGGAGGTCTCAATCCATCCAGTGGTAAAGATCCAAGGTTTATTAGTGTGATACAAAGCCATAAGTACACTTGAGAATGATCACATAGCAATTAAGGCTCATCTCCCCAAAAAGGTGGGGGATTCAGTAGCCCAGCTGAAGTGCATCTACGCCAATGCACACAGCATGAGCTACAAACAGGAGGAGCCAGAAGCCATCGAGCAGCTGGAAATATGCAAAAAAAATTGTCATCATGGAAACATGGTGGGATGACTGTCAAAACTGACATGTTGCCACAGATGGCTATAAACCCTTCAGATGGGATAGGCAGGGAAGGAGAGGTGGTAGGGTAGTCCTGTCTGTTAGGGAATGTCTTGTTTGTCTGAAATTTAATGATGGTGATGACAGGGTTGAGTGCTTATGGTTAACAATAGAAGTGGGGATGGCCAATAAGGCAAATATGGTGGGAACTTTTTTTTCTGGGATTTTATCCTTGACAAAAATTAATCGTATCAATCCGAGTATGCTCCTTTTCTCTGTGTACTAGCTCTGTTATGTTATGGATGTACACAAATGCTGTAGGACTGAGGCAACTTTCATCTTTCAACTCCTAGAGTTTCAGCCTGAAACCCATTCTTAACGTCTGAAACTTCTTCACAGTTAACTTTTGTCTGGCTATGACATCTGCCAGAACAATCTCCACTATGTCCACTAATAGATAATCCTGATCTTATAGTGGAAGGTTCATTGATGCAAGAGAAATGAATGCTGGATTCTGCACCTGGGCTGGGGCAACCCTGGATGAATGCATACACTGGGGAATGAGATGCTGGAAAGCAGTGACACAGAAAGGGACTTGGGGGTCCTGGTTGACAGAAAGTTGAACATGAGTCAGCAGTGCCCTGGCAGCCAGGAGGGACAGCCCTGTCCTGGGGGGCATCAGGCACAGCATCACCAGCCAGGCAAGGGAGGGGATTGTCCTGCTCTGCTCTGAGCTGGGGCAGCCTCACCTCAAGGCCTGGAGACAGTTTTGATACTGCAATATGAGAAAGACATTAAACTCTTAAAGGGCATCCAAAAGAGGTCAACAAAGATGGTGAAGGGCCTTGAGAGAAAGCTGTTTGAGGAGCAGCTGAGGTCACTTGGTCTGTTCAGCCTGGAGGAGACTGAGAGGAGACCTCATTGCAGTTTACATCTTCCTTTTGAGGGGAAAGGGAGGGACAGGCACTGATATCTTCTCTCTGCTGCCCAGTGACAGGATCCAAGGGAATGGCCTGAAGTTGTGTCAGGGGAGGTTTAGATCAGATTTTAGAAAAAGGTTTTTCCCCCAGAGGGTAGTTGGGCCTGGGAACAGAGTCCCAGGGAAGCGGTAACTGCATCGGCCTGACGGAGTTCAAGAAACATGTGGACAATACTGTCAGGCATATGGTGAGATTCTTGGGGATGGTGCTGTGAATAACTTGGAGCAGAACTTTGATGATCCTTGAGGATTTCTTCCAACTCAGTTTAATTTGCGATTCTGTGAATAAAAGAGAATCTCAAAAATTTGATTCTTCGTTGGTGGATTTGTTGCAAGTTAGTTGCATGACTTTGGTGAGACACACTATGTGTTTGACTTTCTATTTTTTGATGTCCATTTAGTTCTCTGTTTTCCAATAAGGAGCAGTATAGGACAGTTCACTCTGATGGCTACTTGTCATAAATGCATGGGTAGAATTATGGACTTTGTAGCAATAACATTAACATCTGAACTAGCACAAAACTGGACGTAGTAAAATGTACTAAGCAGTAGAAAATATAAAACCATTTTCCCCTTTATTACTTCTTCATTAGAAATAACAAGGTTTATAACTTTTAAAAGTTATAAACTTTCTAAAGTTTAGAAATTTCCTTCTAAAATGTTTTCCATGTTTGATCTTTATTCAAAGACAGAAAATATTAGTAAAACCCCAAGACAAAAGAAGTATTGGGAATAAGCTAAGAGACTAAAGAAATTAGAAAAAAAAAAAAAGGATTTGTCTAAAAATACTTTTAGAGACTGCAAAAATAGAAATAAAGACAGACTTGGCAAGAATGAAAATATCTGTTTGCAAAAGAAATAATAACATAGTATTTTTTTGTTATTTATTTTCCTAAAAAAAATAAGGATAAAATAATTGGCTAAGGATAAGGATAAAATAATTTAATGGGGGGGGGGTATAGTTATGAGGATAAGCCAGATAGTAATGATAGTATGTCTCTCAGCTGTCTAAAGATATGCCAAAACCTTTGTATCACATTTTAGTAAGGAGAAGTGCATAGCAAAGACAAGTGGGATATTGAGTTCATATACAAAACAAAAAAGAAAACTACCACATATGTAATGAGAATAGAATTTAATCTTTTAAAAAATATATTCTTCAGTTGAGGAGCCTGACTATGTCAACCCTATAGTATTGTAAGAATTGGCACACACAATCACAGTTATAGCAAGCGATGATAATCTTTAATGGGTCTGCTGAATCAGGGCTAGTGCTGTGTGATTTCAGAATAGCAAATATACCACTTACATTTAAGAAACATCAGACAATTTGGTTTGCCCTTGGTAGTAAAGTAGGCCAAATGTGGCCTGCAGTCCATTGCTTTAAACAAAACTATGTATTTTCTATGTACATGTCATATACATATGACAAGAATACAGAGTCCACTCTTTAAGATGGAAATTAAGTGCAAGAGTGTGTGTGTAAATCAAAGATGGAAAACTGTCTGAGAGGAAGTTTTAAATATTAACCAGGGAATTACAAAGAGGTACAAAAGATTCAACATGAAAAAAATATAAAAGAAACAAAGAAATTTGTAAAGGGTGAAGGTAGAGGCCTTGGAGCAGGATGAGGAGCAGTAACACTACCTAGGTCCTACAGGGCATCTTCTGTGGCATCCCCAGTCCTACCTTGACCAGACTCAGCACTTTTGTTAGGACACAGAAACAGCTTACAGCTTACAACTTGCTCACACCACAGGAACAGTGTGGGGCCACCTCTGCTTCGAGTGTGTGGGTGTACATGGGGGTCCTGCCCACAGATGGTGCCTTAGTGGGGTGCCAGCAGTGGGAGGGGTACCTGATCATCGAGTGCATCCACACCTTCACAGAGCAATCTGCATGTGGTGGACCCTCACCTACACACTAGGTGGGTTACATTTCATCCAGTGTGTGATTGTTGCTTTCAGGGATGAGTTACAGAAGTGTTGTTATAAAACTGTAAGTGTTTGATAACATTTTATGTGTCAAATATTGTGGTGTATCTTTTGTTCTTCTTTTATTGGTGGACAATAAATGTTTATATATTGAAAAATTGCTTCCATACTGATTAGACCAAACTATGTGAGCTGAGTTTTCCCATTAGAACAGCAAATTAATGGAAAAAAAATTTAGAATCACAGAATATGCCGAGTTGGAAGAATTCTCAAAGTCGTACTCCTGTCCCTGCACAAGACAGCCCCAAGAATCCCACTATATGCCTGAGAGCATTGTTCAAATGCTTCATGAACTTGTGTCAGGCTTGGTGTTGCTGATCCTTTCAGTAGTCCTGTGGCCTGGACAGGAGCTCATTCCAGTGCCCAACCACCCCCCTGAAGAAACAGATTTTTCTGACATTTAATCTGAACCTCTTCTGACACAACTTCAGGCCATTCCCTTGGGTCCTGCCACTGGTCACCGCAGAGAAGAGATCAGTGTCTGCCCCTCCTCTTCCCCTTGTGAGGAAGCTCTATGCTGTGTTTAGGTCTTCCCTCAGTCTCCTCTTTTCCAGGTTGAACAAGCCAAGTGACATCAGATGCTCTTAGTCTGATTTCCAAATGTTGCATATGTTGCCTGCCTTTCCTTTTCCACTTTCCAATATTCCCTATTTTCTGTCTTTCATGCAGAAAATAAAGTATGAAGGCCAAGTAGAGTGAATCCTGAAAGGAACTGAGATGTATAGGCATGACAATATCTAGGAGAGATTGAAGGAGATCACTGAGAACTACAGACATATTCAGTCTGATAAGTCAGAGTTCTTTGGAGCTTGACCACTCACTTGAGTTGTATTCTCCTTCTTTAGAAAAGGTTTGAACAAAAGAGACAGTAATGAAAAATGGCATAAAGATTAGTGAATGTGGATCACACCTGACCAATTTCATTCATGTTTGGAGGGCACTACTGATCTCCTATTAAATAAAAGAAGGCAGCAGATCTAAGCTCTCTGGTTTCAGATATATACTTGCAAAAGTGCCAAATAGGAAAAGGTGAGTGAAAGTGGAGGAAGGGACTGGAAGAGAAACTGAGTATAGGGAGAGAATTAACTGAAGAGTATTCATGGATACATCATACTGAAATAGGACTAATAAAATGAACACCTAGTGAAGCTTCTAACAGTTAAGACATTCTATGAACAAAAGAGGATTATAATATATATGTGAAGCTGAGAATTCATTTTTAGTCTTATTAAAAATTTTACCGGTATAGAAAGATGCAATAAACAATATTATTAGTCCAGCTATAATAATACTGACACTCACTTTCTAAATTATCTAATCAATACAAAATAGATCTTACTAGTAATACTAAAGATAGATGTTATTATATATGACAAACCTGCCATTATCTATCCCTTTCCCCAGGTAGTGTGCTCATTATTCTAATATTCCTCTGTATTCTAAGAAGGATGGCTTTACTGGTAGAGGAGGCATGCAGCAAATTTTCATCATTGTGAGGTCTCTTCAGGGAGGCCTATGGTATTCAGGGTGGAGAGGTTTCCTCCTGCTTGGATGGGAACTTTTCTTGGTTTAGTATTCTTAGTTTTTTGAATCACAGCTCACTTTCCTCTCCCACTGCAGCCTGGCAGTGTCCCCCAGCCCCATGCACACAGCAGGATATTGTCTGGCAGTGACCTGGGGACTGGGTGGGGGTCTGTGTCCAGAGCCAAAGCTGGAGTGGGGGAGCCAGCAGTCACTGCCCATGGCACAGGGGTTAAACCAGTAACATCCAGCTCAGCCTATGGATAAGCTAAAATCTGGCACAGAGAGGTCAAGGTCAAGATTTTTTAATCACTAATTGCAAAATTATATGTCCAAGCTATGGATCCCCTCAAGAAATATCCATGGAGTGATGCAATGCAGCTGTCTTTTTCAATTTTCCTGGCACAAAATTTATGTATGTGTTGATAAATTTTTCTGATAAGTTACATTGGGAGGAAGAATTTTTTTAGCTGAGAAATAAAGCAATAGAAATGGAATAAACATTGGAGACTTAAATATCATTCATTTAGGAACTAATGAGAAGAAAATTTTCAAGAAGTTGTGGTCTCATTAGCTGAAAACTGCTGAGAAACAGAAAAGTTTGCATATATTAGTCATTGAAAGTCTACAGAATGCCAGTATGACATAATAAAAGTGGAAAAATAATATTATAATTTGCCAGACTAGGTTTTACTTACTGAATAAAGGAATTATTAATTTCATTCTATGTAGTATGGATCTTTTCCATAATACTATATGCATTTTTTGGCCCACCATATAGCTTGTGAAGATGCCTGCAGATTGGAACAGGGGCAAGAATGTCTCACAGCTTCAGTGATGAAGAAATGAGCCCAAGATGTTGACTTTGTAAAGTTCCTGGGCAACTGCCTTTGAATATAAATGAGAACACTTTGAGTATCCAGGTGTGCAGGGAGGTGGCTGTTGCAAAGCTCCCTAAAAGGCAGCAGCCTCTTTCATCTGCAGTCAGATGGGCTAACTCCAGGGGAGAAGCACTCAATGACAAATACTAGACTTAGGACCTCTCACCACCCCTGAAGGCAGCAATCACTGCTGCTTACTTCCAGTGAACACCTGTGAGAGCATGCTTCATTTTCTCTAGTCTGTGTGCAATTAGAGGCCACCTGTTTGCATGCAGGAGTTGTTTGCAGCTGTTTCCCACAGCTGAGACCACTTCTCATTACCTTTCAGCAGATAGATGTTGTTTGATGAAGCCAGCCAACAGCATCAAATTCCACCTGACTATAGCAAAGCTGATTATGCTAGTGGTCATCGGTCTCAAGCTGAAGTAAAAGATTAATAGAACCTTCTAAAATAACACACCATGGGAATGTTCACCTCATCCTCTATACCTAGATCAATGAATCATATGAATGGTTTGAATTGGAAGGGACCTTACAGATCATCTAAGTTCCAGTCCCCCGACCATGTGCAGGGAACATTACACTTGACCAAGTTGCTCCAAGTTGCATCCCACATGAATACTTACAGGAGTAAGGTATACACAGTTTCTTTGGGCAACCTGTTCCTATATCTCAACTCTCATAACAAAGAATTACTTCCTAATATCTAGTCTAAACATGCCCTTTTTCAGTTTGAAGCCATTCCTCCTTGTCCAAGCACTACATGCCCCTGTAGAAGCTCCTCTTCAGCTTTCTTGTAGACCCCTTTTAGATACTGAAAGGCTGCTCTTCCTGGAGCCTTCTCTTCTCCATGCTCAACAACTCCAACTCTCTCCACCTGTCTTCAAAGCAAAGAGGCTCCAGTTCTCAGGTATTTTTTGTGTCCCTCACCTGGACTTATCCCAACAGGTCCACATCCTTCTTATGCTGGGGCCCAAGGACTCGATGCAGTGCTCCAGGAGGGATCTCACAAGAATGGAGCGGAGAATCACCTCCCTCAGCTTGTTGGTCCCACTTCTTTTGATGTAATCCAGGATGCATTTGGCTTTCTGGGCTGCAAATGCACATCACCTGGTCACATTGTGCTTCTCAGCAACCAACACCCCCAAGCCATTCTCCTCAGGGTTGCTCTCAATTCTCTGCACAGCCTGTATTTTTGCTTGGGGTTGCTCTGACCTGTGTGCAGGACCTTGCACGTGGCCTTGTTGTACTTCATGATGTTCACGCAGGTCCACTGCTCAGGCGTGTGCTATTAGCTCTGGATGGCATCCCCTTCCTTCAGATTGTCAGCTGCACTGCACTTGGCATCATCACACACACTGAGGGCACACTCAATCCCACTGTTCAGGCCATGAAAAAGATGTTAAACAGCCCCAGTCCCAATAGTGAGCCTGAACAGCATTGCCTTTTCATTGAGGCCTTTTGATAGTGAATGACATGGTATTGGGATAATTAGCTGCTGCCTAAACAGAGGGTTAGAGAACAAAAGTTCTTTAAACAGCCCTCAATCTTTTTTAAATTATTTGCCATTCTGGCTGTGGTGTTTATCAACATGATCCCCAACTTGGCACAGAGAAGGCTACAACACACCTCAGGCCTGTAAGGATTTTATGTTAGGGAGTGTAGATAAAGGTACACTCTTGGGTTGAGACCTCAGTCAAATACACATTCTAGGAACAGGTTTTATTGAAAAGAAGAAAAAAAGCATAAGGTTACTATTTGCAAATGTACAAAGACACCAAGGAGCCAATTCATGCTGGCTAATAAAGAAGTAGGTGTAAATTCATCAAGAAACACAGGAAATTAAACAAAGCTCTTAATCACCAGCAAGTGAGAGCTGAAGAAATGGCAGGAATAAAACCAGTTTATTTAAAATTATGTTTATATATCAGATAATTGACTACGACAGGAGAAATCTGGTTTTAGTATTTTAAGAAATTTTTTCAAATTATATGTCCAATACTGATTTTTGGATATGATCTTTACAGTGCCAAAAGTGACAGTATGTCTTGTTATTTCTATATGAGATCTAGTTTCTGTGTTACAGTAATGCTCAATCACCTGCTTGGTGTTAGGCAGTTTGGGTCCTGCCAGGAAGCCTTAAACCATGTAGGTAATTTTAAGTTTTATAAGCATCAACATCTGTGGGTCAGACAGCACCTGAGTGGGAAATCTTCATGAAAGGGTAAGGTAAGATTTAGTTGATAAAGTCCTTCTGTGGCTTTAATCCAAAATCCTTTTGCAATTCTCTCTAAGTTATGAGAGTGGGGAAAAAATTCAATTCCTGCTGCAAAAGTGATCCAAGGGCCGTCACGCTTCTGAGAACAAAGCTAGAGTAAAACCACCCTCAGTTCAAAAACTTGACATGGGCAAAATCCTAGCTGATAATTTTTTGAGTGGATTAGGGAGGATTAAAGAAGAGAGAGCAGTAGAATAAAAATAAGAAGATAAGAATTTTTTTCTCCAGTCACTTCTGAGCATAGTAAATTGGTACCTCTAAGATTTTCTCAATGCCAAATGAAATGCTTTCGTTTTTGACACTTCACAATCCAAATGTCCAGACAGAGCAGCACTTGTAAGTTATTCTTAGACTGCAGTCAGGGCTCAAAAGAAGGAATAGAAAGTAAGCCAGATGGAGATATAAAGATTTTAAACTTACCCTTGTCCATTTATTTTGGTTTTGTGGTTTACATGTTTTCTTGGTTTTTTTCTGTGTGTAACTTAACTAGTGAAATATTAATATGATGCTGAAGCAATACTTTCTACTAGATGTAGACAGCTCTTTATCATTTTTAAATTCTTTATTGCAGCCATTAAAACATGTTGTCCTTGCATTCATCATAACTTGATAACTGATGGAAAATTCAGGTCATGATCTTACTGATATTCTTGATTTTTTTCTTTTTTATGTATACACATCTGTATATGGGTTAAGCTACCTGGTACCTATTAATCATTTTTCTCACTATTTGTGTATGTGTGAGTTGCGTGTCTGGCATATCAAATGGAACATATCTCTCTCATTAAAACATACTGGCAGACCAGGTATTTTTCCTTCCCTTTTCTTTTTCTTTTTTTTTTTACTATCCAAATACTGATTTTCTTTCTACTTCTGGATTTTGATTCCTTGCTCTAAAACTGGTAGGGAGCTAAGCTTTACATTAAATGGAAGTAAAAATAATGCATTGTGGAAGGATGTGTAAGGAAGGCAGGTAACATACATAAACTTGAAGATTGGTTAGAAGATCTACAAAAACAAAAAATATTTCTTTTTATTGTTTTGTGGCAAGGCCTATTGTTAGTGCAAACTTTCTCTATACAGTTACCTAAGAAAAAGTTTTGGCTTCCTAATAATCTGACAGCATTTATTCTGAAATAAAAGTAAATTTTCACTCTCTTTTTGCAAAAGGCATAGATAGCTCGCGTGAGAGATATTAAATGAGTATGTTATGCTTCTTTTTCTAGACAAGTTGCAAACTCAGTTCTGTAGAAAAAGCCCAAACCCTGCTCTACTGAGTCTGTTGTCATCAGAGTAACCTCTGGCAGAAAAGCCATAATAAATAAAAGTAAATAAGTAAGTTTATTTATTGAGGAAAAAAGAAAAAGAATCCCTCAATAGCTAGGACTACATTCAGAAATTACTTTTTGAGGCAAAGTCAAGTCACATTTTTCCTTAAATATATATTTAAAAATATATTAATGAATAATGCACTGGTTGGAGCCTTACTGCTGTTAGCAGTTCCATAAGGAATCTGCAAACTTATGTCACAAGCCAATTCCTTATATACCCTTGCACCAGCATCAGTCCTGTAAAGGACAACACAGGCTGCCTCAGCTTGGCATTGGTCCATCCCTCATCACCACACCTGCTGCCCAAATGTGGCCCCTGAGGGTCTGCATACCAGGAAGGCTACAAGACAATGCTGTGATGATTTTTTATCTTATCACCAAAGTAAGATCACTTCCTTACAGGTAATTGTGTTAAAGTCTCTGGCTTTTCTGCTTCCAGCCAGATGTTTCCTTGGCCATAAGTTACCCATGCCAGGCAATTATGATTTTAATTTCCCCCTCAGGTAGCTGAGGGCACTTCCCCCTCAGCTGCTTCTATTCTTAAAATGAGGACGACTTTAAATCCAACCTTGTGTCTGATATTAGGCAGATCTGGTAATCAGTAGGGACTGGACACAGGTGAAATGGATGAAGCTCATTTTGTGCCATGAAGAACATAATGCTAATTGCACAAATTGGGACTTTATTTGTGTTAGAGCAGGTTCCTTGCTATAGTGTGTTGAAAATCAGTCATTGACAATGGCCAGGAGCAGAACTCTAGGCAATGATTATAAGAGGTAGGAAAGCAAATTGTGATATTTGCCTAAGTAGCTCTGTTATTAAAACTGCAATTAGATTCTTCCTACTATATGTAGGCACCTTAGAGGTGTCTTAATGAAGGATGTCCAATATAATTTTTTTTTCTTCTTCCTTTAGAAAGTACATTGAAATAACTCAAGATTATATTGTAGTACTTTGTCTTTAAACCTGATGCAATCCTGTCAAGTGCAGCAAAGATAATTTGTGAGCCTTTTCTGTGGAAAACAAAGAAACAAAAACCACCTATAAATGAATAGTAAAACAAACAAATAAGAAATACACTATGTGAAATCAGAAAGACAAAATCCAAAAACCTGAAGCAATACAGTGAAGTATTAGCCCCAGTTTGTTGTTTTGTTGGTTTTTATTTTTTTTTTCCATAAGGAAATGAAGGATTAGGATTTAAATAAAATTTCCAAATGTGTTTTTCTAATATATGCACATTTTTACTGTGCCCATTTTGCAGTGGTGTCATTATGCTAGAGGGAAAAGACACAGATTTTAAATAGTAAAATAAGCCACTTTTTTTTTTTTTTTTTTTTTTTTTAATTTTTGTTTGGTTTTTT
>VZRH01003327.1:0-41505 GCA_013397555.1 Urocynchramus pylzowi | reverse complement strand
AAAAAAAAAAAAAAAAAAAAAAAAAAAAGAGTGAAAAAAATCTAGCTTGAATGAACTGTCAGTATGAACTTCCCTACAATTCATTTCCTGCCTCCCACAGTTCTATCCAGCCAAAAGGTATATCTAGTAACAGGTACAACCATGCTACTTTTAAATGCATGACTCCCAAAGGGGAAAGAATTTTATGCATGGCTGCCACTGGATCTGGCAGTGAATCAGGGGCCTGTGTTCCCCGAACAGAAGTAGTGAAGATTTATGTGTCTCAGAGTAGGGTCAAAAACAGTCAGCATGCTGAACAAGCAGCTGGTAAAGTAACACCGAAAACAAACTGTTGCAGAACTTCCATTTCAGTCTAGAATTTGTGTTGAAGTTTAGGCACCTTTTTCAGGATCTGATTTTAAAACATACTGTTGGTGATATTTTGCATTTTCATGTAGTAGATGTCAGAAGCATTTCTGCAGGGATTGTTTACCTGGGCTCAGTGATATTTTCAAGATATGAATTCCTTTTCAATATGTGAATTTCTGCCTGCCCAGGGAAAAGCCTGAGCTGAGTCCTGCCAGTGCACAGAAAACACGACATCTTAGTCAAAAAACCAGAAAGCTACAAGACAGGTTCAGAATCTGGAAATAAGGAATCTCTCAGCTTAGAAGGTTCCTGAGCCAATAGGCTTGTATTAAGATGCTTCCTAAGATTACTGTCCTTGACCCAAGGATTCAAGCTGTTTACTGTGCAGTAACTCACCTTAAACACAGAGACAGAAATTGATCTCTCCCATCTCTCTTCAAGCAACAGCCTCAGAGTTAATAAACTCTCATGGAAAATATGAACTTGGATGTTCTTCCCTTTACCTCCCATTGCTTTACATCAAAGCTATAGGAAAATATACACCTAGACTTTCTGAGTGAATGTTTTCTCCTGCAATAGAAATGTATGTGCTTTTTATTTGAGGTATAAAAGCAAGCTGTATATTAAGTACTGCTCCATAATATTCTGTACTTCCTCAGAAAAGTACCAACTGTCTTCCTAAGAAAAATATATTTTCACATCAGTTTCAGTTCTTTCCTAAGGTCCTCAGGGACAAATTCAGCTGAAGTGAACGTTTCACCAAAATCATAGTGTGGCTTTTGGTAGTGATCTGAAGTAACAAAAAACTGAAAACAAAAGGGTCCAGCCACCCTAATCACTGTAACAGCCCTGATGTCCTGTGTAGTTCATCAATGTTTTGTTCATTTTCCTGTCTTGGCTTAACCACAGCCAGCAGTGAAGCCCCACGAGCTGCTTACTTCTCCCCCACCAGCAGGATGGGGGAGAGACATGGAAGGGAAAAAGCTGGAAAATTCGTGGGTTGAGATGAAAACAGTTTATTATGGAAAAGAAAAGCAGCATACACAAACAAGGAAAAGCAAGGAATTAATTCACTGCTTCCCACGGACAGGCAGGTGTTCAGCCTCTCCAGGAGAGCAGGGCCTCATCAGGCATCCTAGTATTTACCTCCATGCTGCCTTTAAAACAGAATGACTCCATATTATTTCCTTTCTGATTTCCAAAACACAGGCTGTTATCCAAATTTAAAGCTAAAAAGCTAACCAGCCCAAGAGATCCTGAATCTTCAAATGGAAATTATGTGTAATTTCTGCATACTTGCCTAAATATGTTTAGAAATGAAATTTTGCAAATGAATGGAAAGGCCACTAATTGTGGCTGTTTGCAAATGCCTCTATTTGTAGAAGTTGCTATTTCTAGAACTCCCACTGTATGCAGTCTTCTGATCAGGAGAAAAAAATTTGTCCAGCTACTTTAAATGTGAAATCACATATTACCCATTTAACAAATGGGTAATACAATGCCTACCAGATAATCAGAATATTCTTAGCCTTTACTTGGAATAGATATTTACAAACATTAAAATTCTGTCAATATGAAAATATTTTTATTTTAAGCTTGTTTACACCTTTAACAAACTGCTGTGACATTATTTATGGGTTTTATTTATGTAGGATATGATTTATCAATTCCTGGATACTTCTATGTGATAGAGATCTTACAAATATCATCAGTATATCAGATATTGAAATTTTAAAGATTTTCAGCACACCTAAATGAAGTCTCTTTGGTGTAGATGATAGGAACTGGAATAGAACTGTCAGAGTCAAATTTATGAAAGCTCTTCACAAGGCAGTGAATATATGCTTTAAATATATAATAAACCTTCCTCACAGATGGAGAAATAAGCTGCTGCTGCTGCTGCTGCAGTGACAGAGCAAAAAAGTTGCTGCTTTTGTCATCTGTTAGAGCCAGCAGTTGTGATGGGAAGGGCATCACCAGCACTGTCACAATCAGCAGTGCTGATAGATCTGTGGAACTGGAAGGAGACATGAGAATTTTCAGATAGAGAAAGCCTATTTAAAAATTAATAAGCCTTTCCACTGTTGAAAAAGGAAGTTTAATTCATATGATACTGCACGAAGTAAGCTATTACAAAACAGAAAGGTTAAATTTAGTCTACAGCTCCATGCTTGAGTTTAAAAGATGAGAAATGTGATTTTCCAGATGAAATAAAATACCTTAATTTTAATGTCTTTTTCATGTCCTTTGGTGGTTTTAACTATGATGTTTAAGGGTATAGCAACTAAGAGTTTGAAGAGTCCAGATTTTACTAGACCAATGGCTGAAAATAATGAAAACCCCCTGCTTTCAGCCACACAAGCCTTTCAGATAAGATCTTTTAGAACAGGTTAAGAAATAAGGACAATATTATGAGCACGAACAGCCCATATAGCAGAAAATTAAATACAGTCTATGCAATGCATTACTAAATATTTTTCACTTTTTTATATAAGATCCTCCTTTGTGCTGACAGATATCTTTATGTACAGAAAAAGTGTCAGAATAACGTGAGCATAAGTATCTAATATTTATGTACAGATGTCCTTCATAAATGAAATTACTGCAGAACTGGAAAAAGAAATGGTGGCATTTTATTTATGTGAAATAAGACAAAGTTATACCATTTTTCTCTAGAATTTTTTGTTAAAGCCAGATAAAAATAATATATTGAACTTGTCATCTGCAAAATTTTTCTTGTCAAGTACAGCCATCAGCAGCATCTGTCACTGCAAAGCAGTTGCAAGCACTGATACCAGGTATTTAGGAGTAAAAGCAGCTCTCAGTTGTACAGGACTTTCAAGTCTTGCTTTTCCCAGTAGTGCATGCACTGTAGTTTGGGATCCATGGTCCTAACCTATGCAATCCTAGTTGTGTCTATAATATCCTTCATTAACCAGCAGGTGATACCTTTCTAGAATTATGTTTGGCACTGTACATGTATATGATATATGAGAAGTGTTATTCATATTTTTTTCTTCATTTTTGTCAAGGTCAAGCTTCCTTTTAGCATTTCAGATACTTTTTCAACTCATAATCCATCTATCTAGCCACTTAGCTGCCTTTCCAAGATTTTTTTTCTTGCTGCTTACCAGAATACTATTTGAATGCATCATGAGATTATTTATAAATTATGCATAAATCCTGTTTTTTTCCTTAGTAATATGAGGGAAAATTTACATCTAAATGCATATAGGTGCAATTACAGCTATGAAAAAAAAAATAAAAAAGGTTTTGACTTAAATAATATTCCAGTGAGGAGGAGAATTTGCATTTAACTGCTTGAGTTTTGCACATATTTGGGCGATTTTACAGGTATTGACAATTACACAAACCCAGAAATATATCCGCCTAAACAAACGTAATGGAAGTTGGTGGTTCATTTTTTAGGGGTTTTGTTTGTTTGGTTTTTTTTTTTGTCCTAGCACTGATTTATTTTTTTTTTATAGCTATTGCTAAATTATTTTTACTTACAGCATCTGTATATACAGGGCCAGAGGGCACCAGTCAGCCTTTGCCACCCTGAGCAGCCTCATCAGGGGTGCACATCCCTGAGCTACATCACAGGTGTGACTGTGCTCAGCCTTGCTCTGGCCACTCTCAGGTACTGAGTGCCCTTTGTGGATGCCTACCACTCCTGACTCATTACCTTGCCTTTCTGGGACTGTGGTAGACCAATTTAAGTAGAGAGAGAGTGGGACCCAAGTTGGCCTTGGGTGCCTTTCCCTAGGCTGAGGTGGGGGGGTCATGCTTGATCCCTAGCTTGTGTTTCCTTGTGGAGCAGCATCATTCTAGCATCTGCCTGAGCCTTGTATAGATTCTGATTCCATTAGACAAAACTGACAGATTCCTGGATTATAAACTAATCACAAGACACACACAAACACGTAAAGAAAAGAAATTCAAGAATAATAGCCCACTGATTTGTTAATTAGGCATTTATGAGTAAATAAAACAGATTGCAGCATCTTTCCAATCAAGTCACCCATAGAATTAGTTTTTAAATGATTACTGAGCAAAAAAACCCCACCTTTTTTTCTTATTCACATTTCCAGAAAGTAAATGTTCTTCCAGATGATATTAACCACAAAAAAATAATAATATGGTAGTATCACTAAGCAACATAAAATTAAGTCAGTTATTCATGACTACAAGCATATTCTGACAAACGGAGTTTGACCAAAATGGTAACAAAGGAATTTTAATGTAGACAATTGCAAGTGTAGTACAATGATCTACCTCACAGTCATTTCAAAGTCTTGTGCAAGTCTAGGTGACCTTGCTATGTACAGAAGGTTAAACTAGATAATTTCCAGAGGTCCTTCCAAATTCCTCCTTTCTGTGATTCTGCGATTCAAAAGTTTCATAACTTAATAACACAATAGTTTCATAAAAGTTTCATTCCTCATCATTTTGACTCTTCTAAAACCACTAGCCTTTGAATATGCACTTTCACTTTCACCTCAGCATGTACCATGATGGATAAGCACACATACATCTCTAGGTTTCAATTTCTCATAACAAGCATATGTAAAGATTTCAATAACATCAGCCCTCTACACCTGATGTGCTTCTTTCTTGTTTTATGTCCCTACCCCCTCACATATCAACTCACATTCGGGACCTGAACATACAATCTTATTTCCACTCAAAGTGGAAAGTAGTGTCACAAAAAAATAGTGCAACCAAATATAGAAGTTCCATTTTAGGATTTTGCTGAGCTACAGATTGCTAGAGGCTCAGTTTCCATACTAGAAATATGTCACAAAAGGTCTTCCTTGTCCTTGGAAATCTGTAATGTCTTGTGGGGCTTTTTTCCTACAGTTTAATGCAATTATAAATTATATATTTATATTTCTCCATGTCTATATATCTATATGCTGCTGTATATGGATGCAGTAATTGGATTCTACTGTTAACAGAATTCTGTCAGGGACTCCCCCTAGTAGCATTAAAAGGAAACACCTATAGCAACATACAGTTACAGACAGTTTTAGGAAATTTACTTTATAAATTCCAATTTCTTGCCTCTATTTTCATTTATTTTTAAAACAATTTGCCCTACATTTATTTCATCTAAAATGATTAAGATTTTGGCGCCCTTGTGAAGTATTTTGCTATCTACAGATGACAATAACAGCTACTATAAAAGATAGTAAACTATGTATGTATGTAGGTTATATACTGGGAAAAGGCTCTTCACCCAGAGGGTGGTTGGGCACTGGAACAAGCTCTTCAGGGAAGCTGTCAACACCAGCCTGACAGAGTTCAAGAGGCATTTGGATAATGCTCTCAGGCACAGGGTGTGACTCTTGGGGTGTTCTGTGCTTGGCCAGGACCTGGACTTCAATGATCTTGATGGGTGCCTTCCAACTCATCATATTCTATGATTCTATGAAAATCTTACATCTAGAGATAGCACAATTGTTTATGGGATTGTGCTTACCCAGCCAAAAATACCACTCAAAACATCACTTTAGATACCCCAACTAAAATGGAAGCATACAGCAAATTCCATCCCATTAACAGAATATGTGGTTAGAAGATTGTTTGCAAATAATGGATTCAGTCTCTGAGAATAGGACTTATTTTGCTTAACATCTATCTTCTGTGTTAAATGTCAGTGTTCTCACTGCACAGCAGAGAAGGCAGCACTTTCAAATGCATAAGCAATCTCACTTTAAACATTTGGTCTTGTATGGGAAAAATAATGTGATAAAAGTACCAACTTTTCCCTCCTAAGTGTGAAAAGTCTAGCCGACTAAATGAAATATAGGTGTGTATCTTGTAGACTCTTGCACCTGTTCAAGTAATAATAAAATTCCAAAGTGGAAACAAAATTGAAATTTGATTAAAAATATTTTGCAAGTATTTGTTACTTACTACTGTGCCTTCTGATCTTCCTTAATGACTCACTGATTTCCAGTAGAGATGATTATACCCTAGTACTATCCAGTACTGAATTGCTCTATGGAATTACACGAGATATTGCAGATGAAAGATATAACTAAACCTACATTCACTTTTTACAGGAACCAGGTTTGAGGTACTAATGTGAGTGATTGATTGATGAGACTGTGGCTGAGTTCTATGTGACCTCCCAGATTCACTAGTATACAGTGCCTTAAGGATGACATTTTGACACACCAGTGAAAAGAGCTTCTGACAGGAAAATGTCATTAGTAATTTGTGAACTCTGAGAAAATCAAAATATACTTTTAGCTAAACTTCACACTAATTGGTGTTTCATTATGAATGAAAGCAGAAAAAATGTAAGCATCTGAATACTTACTCATATTGTTAAACCTGAAAGTGTAGGAGAGCCAAAACTGTGGTTAGACATCTCAGGTTCCTATATTTGTGTGATTCTAAATATGCCTTATATAGCTCATTTTGACTTCACAAAATTTAAATAAGCAGCTGTTAAGAATGCTTTTGCACATTCTATACACAAAGGAACATGATTTATTCCTGTTGTAGCTGTATTTCAAATTGTTGAAGTTGCACTGATCTGATGTTTCAGTATTGTTCATTTTCATAAGTCTGTCGTTAGCATATAATGTGATTTTAACAACTTCCTTAGTTTAATTTTAAATTTGAATATTCATGGAATGTATTATAAATTCTAATCAGAATGATGACTATTGATATACTTGTTCACATCCCTACATGACAATTTTCGGAGTTTGTCTTCATACCACTTATGGGACTGAGTGTCATCTCATGTCATGCTCTGGTTGTACATATTCTATCATTAAGCATCTGACACTCTCTATTTGTGGTACAGAGGAAGTAGATGCCAGATCAGGGACTCTGAATTCCATGTGTTTTCAGAGCCAGGTGTCCAAAATATATGTTCATCAACTTTAAGATGGTGAAGCTATAGACCATACATTTATGACACATGGTAAATCATTACTTGAAACATCCACCATGCTAAGGGTGAATATTTCAAATAGAGAGAACAGAAAAAGAAAACGACTGCTTTGATCTCTGTATTCCTGGTGGCTACACCAAATGTCCATTTGGAGCCTTTGGATCCTTGAAGTACTCTTTCCTGAGGGTACTTGGTTGGTTAACACCAGAGGAACTCCTAAGTGTCCTAGTCCTGCTGAAACAGAGCCCCTACAGCCTTGGAGAAGATAAAGCTCCTGTAGTGAGAGACTGGGAAAGACAGCGTGGATTATTCCTTACTTGTGAAAAGGCAAGCAGCTGTGGGATTGTCTTCACTCAAGGACCTGGGTGTACTTGGTTAATAATGCGGAAGGATGAGGAGATCCAGTGCCTGTTTTCTGGAGAATTTTGTTCCTTGGAAAGAAATAACCGATGTGAGTTGCATGTCATAGGAAGTAATGTATCAGAAACTACCTGAACTTCACAATGAACTGGGTGAGTGTAGGGATAACCAAAATCAAGCTGGTGTTGGCATTCAGCAATCAAACATATTGCTTCTGCTGTCCTGAGCAACCACCATGATGCATGAGTCTCAGATCACAGTCTGTGCTTCTCCACATTTTGTGAAGTGACAGAGATCCATTTGCCCCAGAGTGGGCAAAATTAGTTCTCTCTGTTAAGGCATGGGGTAGTAAACCAGAATCTATAAATCATAAAGACAGTTTAAGGATGTAGTGTAATTTCTAAGTGCTGGTAAAAGGGGATTTCAGGAATAAGAAACATACAATTGAATGGTCAGAAGATATGTAAATGTATCAGATTATGTGGGACCTGAGCATTTTGCAAATGGTTTGGAATAAGGGCTAGAGATTGTATTGGATTTGGCTGGGATGGAGTTAAACTTCCCCAGAGCACCCTGTGGAGCACTTTGCTTTTACTTGTAGTTGGAAGAGTGTTGATAATATTTTGACTGTTGCTTAGCAATACTCCTACAGTATCAAGGCTATCTTTCCCAAACTCCTACACAATAGCCACTAGGCTGGGTCCAGGCAAGAGTTTGGGAGGACACATGGCTGGGACAGATAACACAAACTGTCCAAAGGGATATCTCATATCATGTGACTTTGTGCTCAGCAATAAAAGCTGAGGTGAAGGATGAGGGAGGGGAGCAGTGTTTATTGTTAAGGTGACACTCTCCAAAGCAACTGGTACACGTACTGAGACTCTACTTGCCCAGAAGTCACTGGATGTTACCTAGTGATGGGAAGTAGAGAAAAAATCATGTATTGTTTTGCTTCTCTGCACAACCTTTGCTGTCTTTGCTTAAACTGCCTTTATCTCAGCCCACAAATTTTTCATCACATTTTCTCCCACTGGCCTGTTGAGGTGGACAAGTGAGAAAGCCACCAGCCAAGGTTAACCCACCACATTTATTTAAAAAGCAGGTCCAGTCTTTGGAGTCAAAACATACTCCAGTGACAAGCCTTCATGCCTTTTGCATGTCTGGAAAGTCTGAGTAATTAACAAAAGAAACTTGAAACTTGAAAATTAAACTGAACATAGACACAGAATGAAACTTAGACAGAAAGAATTTCTGTAAGACAGAAAATATCTTTGCAATGACTGAAGAAATTGAATTTTCATTGACTTCTATGGGATAAAAATTTTGTGCTGGTTTGTTTTCTTAAGTTCCACCAAATAACTTGTTTTTTTTCTGGAAATCACTGGTTCTGAATACTTTTGTACATTCATAAAATAGATTGATATTTAATCTTTGGGGGAAATGCATCTGTTAACATTTTCTGCAAAGCATTAGTGAAAAGTATTTCCCAATTAAAGTCAGAAGTCTTCAGAGCGTATAATGGAGTCACCATAGATATTTTCCAAATAGTAGAAATCTCAGCAGGTGGAAAATGTTTGGTTTGTAATCAACAGCATATAATTATTTTTAAGGAATGTGATTTTTTATTTTTAAAGCTGACAATTTTACTTCTATGGTTCCATTTAAATTTTCTACCAGGAAAAAAAATTACTGAAGACCAAATATGAATGATTAGAGAAATAAAGATTTTTTTTCTCATCAAGTGTATGCACTTCTCCTTTCCTTAGGCCAGTGAGACTGTATGTCTGAGATGTCCTTTTTTTATATCATGACCCATCCTATGTTGCTTCTTGTTCCCTTCCCTCTCCACTATTTTTGCTCCACACAAGTGCTTGCTTCATTTCTACCAGTCTGCTCCCAAACATGAAAATAAGCTTATTCTATTAGAGTGTGAAAAAACATTCAAAGATAGCATATCAAAATTTCCAAACACTGCTACGCATCATCAGAAGATGGAATTAAAAGAATAATTTCTCCATCAGCAGCTCCAGACAACCAAGGAATTCTGAAACACATATCTGTATTTTCACTAGAGTCAAGTATGGCTGCATTTTCTGAGATTCAGATAATTCCTCAACACAGTCTCCTCACACATTTGTTTTAAAGTTTGAAAAGACTCTCATGGGCATGAGGTTTTTTCTCTTTTCTTTTCTTTTCTTTTCTTTTCTTTTCTTTTCTTTTCTTTTCTTTTCTTTTCTTTTTTTTCTTTTCTTTTCTTTTCTCAATAACTGTTTGTTTCGATAACTACTACCTATATAAAATTGTGGTTGTGCCACAAAAAGATAAAAAAAATAAATCAAACTAGCCACAGACATCTAGTCAATTTGAGAAACTGTTAAGTCCAGTCATGGGTAAATCAAATAAAGCTGATGAAAATCCCTTTCTTAATTGAATATTAACAGCCAATATCTACTGGATCACATTGACTTTTTGTCACATAACTCATTAAATGCATAAGTTGTATGGCTTCATTTCCATATTTCTCTTTAAATATGTATAAGGGGTAAAAGATGAGCAATGCATTTAACTAACTCTAAATACCCACAAACTGAGAGCTTTTCTTGAGCAACAATGGCATATAATTCCAGTGAAAAGCCTCCTATAAACCTGTTTGTTTGCCTGTTTTTTTATAATTTACCTTAAAAGTATTAACACAGTTCATCCTTGAAGAAGGAATTCCACCTGATTTCAGAACCACATAATGTAGATCTGATAAAGATTCCTCCAAGATTTTCCTCTTATGGATGATGGGATCCAATCAGGGAATCCTGGGGTAATTACAAAGAGTAGTTGTGCCTCTAAAGAGACCAATTGTGATCTAAATACTTCAATGAAATGAACAAGAGTTTATATAGAAAATACAGAATAGAGTTCTAATTCAATTTAGCTAGAAAATGTACAACTAAATTTAGACAAAATTGCATGTGATTATGAAGCCATGAATAATTTTGTAACTGGTTTGGTTTTTTGGGGTGTTTTTTAGTCTGTTTGTTTGGGTTTTTGTTGGGTTTTTTGTTTTGTTTTGTTTTTTTGTTTTTTTTTTTTTTGGTTGGTTGGTTCTTTGTTTGTTTTGTTTTTTGTGGTTTTATGGTGTTTCTTGCGTACTGTCACTACAGTCTTCTCTAATTTGGAATTTTATCATCATATCCAGGGATGTTCTTTCACTGATATTCTCTCAACCTTGCCATAGTAAATGGGTCCTTGTTCAAGTTTTCTTAAAATTGAAGTTGTGTTCCTAGCCTTTATTTTGGTAGTGCTAATATAAATGTCTCAGGACCCTCAAATGAAATCAGTCTCATAGAGGGTTTAGATCTTTGGGTGATGCTGTAGTAGAAAGTAGTTAAATAACTGCTCTCTCTCATCTACTCTCCTTTTTTCCTTTGTAGCTTCTTTTCTTGTTTCAGACTTCTCCCCTACCCCATAAAATAACTTCTTAAAATAACAATAGCTAGGAAAAAAAGGTGAAAATATTAATTGTTCAAAATTAAACAAAAAATCCTCCAAGACTATTTCGTTAGTTAACCTTAATTTTTTATGCATAATTATTTTAGGTCCTAGACTTTTCTCTGGGAAAACAGCCCAGCCTGATTTGCAGTGTACTCAGTTTTTCTCTAGCACCTCAGCCTTTCAAGAGACTGATAAGTTTTGATCTCACATCTTTTTTTTTTTTTTTCAGAACAATGCTCTCAGAGGATGGGAGCTAGAAGGATTCTTTTCATAGCCACAAGGTACACGGCCCATCACTTCACACTTTTCTTCTACTTTGTTGATGGTTTTTGCTTTTCTTGTTTTAAACACATATGGGGCTTCCTTTGACTTAATTTTATGCTTTCAGACAGGCAGAAATATAAAACTGAGCAAAAAAGGTCACAGATAATATTCATTAAAATTTAATACCAACCTTTTCTCAGCTCTTCATGGGGGATTTTTATCAGCATAAACAAGGAAGTCTTCAATAAGAAGAGTGTTCAGCTCTGCATTTCTTCCTATAGTAGTATATGAAATCCTAGAATGTTTTGTAATTATCTGGTAGCAGAAAAGCTATGTATATTTTTAATTTGCTGCTTTAGTCTATATTGAGATGCTGATAAATAGAAGGTGGCAGGTAGTTAGGTTTGTTGGTCATTCTCCCCTTAAAACATTGAAGCATTTTTTATATAAAAGTTTTAAGGAATTTTTAAAAAAAAAAAAAAGAAACAGAAAAATGAAACATGTAAAATTGCCAAATATAATTGAAATAATAAAAGATTCAGGAACCAAATAATGCAAACTAGCTTTTAAAGAAGTGATTTTAATATGCTAACGCCATCAAGTAATTTGGGTAATATTTTATTTTGATAAAATATACTTTCGTCCTAAAATAGTAACAAGTTTTGGTATAAGAGTACATAATAAAATGCCAAATTTTTTTTTTTCAATTTGAAATGATTCCATGTTGAATAAAAGCACTTAACATAGAAGAGGGCAGGAATATAGTATTAAATATGACTAAAGAAGATAAAATTTTAAAAGGCATCATCTCACTTTTATCTGTATGCTTGTAGAATGTGCAAAAGGAAATATTAGAACTTGTGGAGATGGTAAAGTTATGGATTTATCTCTGTAAATGAAGGGGCATGTATTCCTTAACAAAATAAAAATAAATATCTGTTTATTTCAGTTAATGCACCTTTTCCCCAGACACTCATTTGCACCTTATTGCTGAGTAAGGCATATATATACGACTATTTCCTGAAAAGTTAAATGAAAAGTTAAACTTTGGGCTTCTATTTCTCAGTGAATCTAAGCTATAAGCTTAGAAGAAAAATTGGGAAGTGTTGCAAGCCCAGTGGAGATACAGAGAGCAGAACTGCATCATCTATGTAAAATAAGAAAGAAACTAGATACTAAAGAGCTGTAGATAGAAATAAAACCAGAAATATCTTATAATACTTCTACTTAAATGCTATTCAGTTTCTGTTTCTAGGTAAATGATAAAATCTGCATCAGATACTTACAAATCTAGAAACATGCATCGTTGAAGAGTCTGTCAGGAATCAAATTTATAACAATATATCTAATGGGTTTCAACCTCCAAAGTCTTCATGTGCTGGACCTTAAAATTTGCCACAGACAAAGTCCTGTCCTTATGACAACCTTAAATTAAATATGTAGTATGATGTGGTAGGTTGGCTTTGGCTGGACACAAGATGCCCACCAAACCCACTCTATTGCTCCCATCTTCAGCTGGGCAGGGGAGAGAAAATAAAACAAAGGCTCATGGGTCAAGAAAAGTGCAGGGAGAGATCACTCACCAGCTACTGTCATGGGCAAAACAGACTTGACTTGGGGAGTTAATTTAGTTTATTACCAAGCAAATCAGAATAGGATAATGAGATCTAAAATAAAACATTTAAAAAATTTCTTCTTCCAATGCTCACCTTATTCCTGGGCTTAACTTCACTTGCTAAATTCTCTACCTCCTTGCCCCTGGCTGCACAGTAAATGTGGGTTTGCAGTCAGCACAGCACATGCTGTCTCTGCCACTTCTTTCTCTTCAGGGAGATGGCTCCTGATACTCTTTCCTTGATCAAGTGTGGCATGCCTCCCTCCCATGGGAGACAACTTTCCGTGGCTTCCTCCGAATCCTTGCCATGGACTTCAATTCTTCCTGAACTGCTTCAGCGTGGATGCCTTCCATGGAGTCACAAATCCTGCCAGCAAACCCGCCCAGTGCTCCTCTGTCCAGAGGATCACAGGTCCAGCCAGGAGCCTGCTCCAGCATGGGCTTCCCACAGGGTCACAGCCTCCACCTTTGGGCATCTACCTGCTCTTTTATGGAATTCTCCAGATCCATCTATATCTCTGCTGCCCTGTGGACCTTCATGGACTGCAGTGTCACAGCTGCCTCACCATGGTCTTCACCAGACTGCAGAGGAATCTTTTCTCCATGGCCTGGATCATGTCCTCCCACACATTCTGCACTGACCTTGCTGCCTGCAGAGCTGTTCATCTCAACATTCTCATTCCTCTCTTCTGTGACTGCAATGGGTTGCATGAAACATTTTTATCCCCTTCTAAATTATGCAATCTCAGAGGCACTACCATCATCATTGTTGGGTTCATGATGCCTTGGCCGGAATTGGGTCTCTAATTGGAGGTGTCTGGCATTGGATCCATTGGATGTTGGGGAAACTTCTAGTAGTTTTTCTGAGAGTCCGTCCCTCCATCCCCCTGCAACCAAAACCTTGCCACATCAACTCAAAACACATGATCACAGTGTTCCCAGGTATATTAAAACAGTCCTTTCAGACAGTACACATACACATATACATATACATTTATTTTTGGGTGCTTGTGTTCATGAGTAAGTTATTTTTCCATTGGCCTCCAAAAGGACTGAAAAACAGATCTTAACTTTTTAAACATTTTTTTTTTCTGTGATTTCATTCTTCAATATGTACATTCGTTAAAATAGTTGTTATGTGTGGCATTTATCCAAATACTTTATGAAGCTACCCATCTAAATTTCCCTTACTTGGACTTTGATCTTTTATCTATAGGCTGCTTTTTTTGCTGAAATTTCCTGACTTTAGTTATCTGACTTATATAAAGAAGACTACATGAAAAAAAAATGTTGGTAAATCTCTAGATGTTTTGAGGGTATAAGTGAGATGATCTCTTCAGGGAGAAATTGATCTTTGCTATCTTGTGAAGCATTTTCACTGAAAGTATAGAGACTGCAGACAGAGGTAGTCCCCATTAAGTACTGAAAAAAGATTAGAAATAATTTCAAAAAGTGAGAAACAAGGAGTAAAAAGTAAACATCTATGATTTATAACACATCTTTTAATCATTGAAATATCCAAAACTAGAGATAACCATGAATAAATGATCAAGACTGGTCAGTGGTGTAAAGTAAGACAGAGACAGTGTTTAGGAACACAGTGGTCCTAAGAGAATATGTCATAAAACAGTTCTGATAAAACTGTTTTTAGGATTTTTGTGCTACATTGGAATTTCTCTATTTTTTACTGTAATACAGAACTGTAGATTTTCCATCCTAACTTCCACACCATTTTCCACATTGTCATCATTTCAGCCATTGTCATGACATTCAACCATACCGTGAACTGTCATGCTTTGTTCTTTCAGCAGTAACAGTTTCAGAAAGTATATGAATTATGTTTCACTCAACTGACAGATAAAAGTAAGGATTTCTTTCTTCTTTTAACAACTCTTAAATTATTCATTAGGTGGCCTTCACAATGGTAGCAAGAAGTCTTTTTTTCTGCTGTTTATTTGGATAGAATAACTTCAATTTAAACTTAAGGGTAAAGACATGTTTTTGAGTAGCCTAGCAGTTGCCAGAAAAGAAGTTACCATTATTTTTTAGCTATCAGTAAAATTTCTTGATTTTTTAAAAATGATCTTCTTTACTGGTAAGCCTAAAAATTAGAACTAATTCATAGCTGTAGTGGGTTGACCTTGGCAAGCTGCCAGGTGCCCAATGAACTAACTGCTCTATCACTCACCCTCCTCAACATCATACAGAGAGAAAAAAATTCTGGGTTGAGATAAAGAGAGGGTGATCACACAAAAATTACAATCACAGGCTAAACAAATTCAACTTGGGGAAATTATTGTAATTTATTGCCAAATAGAGTAGGATGATGAGAAATAACAAACTCCCAAACCCCCAAATCTTTTCTCCCACCCTTCCCTTCTTCCTAAGCTCATCTTCATTCCCATCTCTTCTGCTTCCTTCCGTTAAACAGTGGATGGGGAATAAGGATTGCAATCTGTTAATACCACATTGTTTCTTTATTCTCCCTTCTTCTTTTTCAAAAGGCTCTCTCCCATAAGATACAGTTCTTTGTGGAATAAGTGTGGTCCTTCTTGTGAGGCTGCAGTTCCTCAACGACTGTTCTGGCAAAGGTCATTTCCATGGGGTACAGTTTTTGCAGGGACAGGCTGCTCCAGTGTCCTTCCCCCACAGGGCCACAGGAAAAATCTGCTCCTGCATGTGCTCCTTGTGAGCACTTACTCCAGCACGGGGTCCTGCATGGGCTGCAGGATGGCTAATTCCTCCACCCTCAAGGACACATCACTCTTGTCCTTACCCACAGTCTATGGTGCCTGGAGCACCTTCTCCCTTTCTTCTTCACTGACCTTGGTGTCTACAGAGTTGTTTCTACCCCATCTTCTCACTCCCCTCTCACAGCTGCTGTTGCACAGAAATTTTTACTCTTTTTTGAATCTGTTATCGAAGAAGAGCAAACAAGCTTCATCGATTGTCTCAGCTTTGACCAAGAGCATGTCCATCCTGGAGCTGTCTGAATTTAGCTGTGCCTGATAAGTCGACAGCTTCTGAAATTTTCTCACAAAAAAATTTCTCTGCCACTCCTTCCACCCCCTGCTACCAAACCTTGCAGCATAAACCCAATAAAATAGTACTGAAAAAAACTTTCATAGAGTATTTTCTGATTTTTGAGATAAATTCCCTATGTTTAAAACTCTAGCGCTTTCTGAGGCATTTTTCTTTTCTTTGCTAAATAATTTTAAAATGTTAATTTCCAGGAAATGTGCTAAAAATTGTTCAGTGTGATTTTACATATTTGAAAATTAAAATTTGTACAAGAAATGAGTCCCACTTTCCTACCCTTTATACTTCTCATTCTCCTGTTTTAAACTGTCAGTCCTTACCCATTGTCTCTGTATTTTCATTTGCAGAAACAACTGTAAATGTGAGGAAAAAAGCCACAACCAGCATAATGAATATATTATATATTTGTTAAGCACATTATGCATTTTTTAAAACCAGTTCAGCCCCAAACGAAAATTGTTTTCCTTGTAATCAGCTCATGCAAAGACATAGACTGTAATTACACAGATGTTGCAAATATAACATGGCAAACAATTTTTTATGGGTTTCAGCAGAGAAAAAATTAACCAAATAAATCTGATGAACTTTTAAATAAATCTGAATTTTACCTACATTTATGTTTATTTGAATTAAATATTTCATTACACTGTGATATTTCTAGAGCATGAAAAAATTACCCAGAGCTTGGAGAAATGCTCAAATAAAAGAGGTTCAAGGTATCATGGTTTTGTTATCTTATATTTCATAGCATTTTTTTTTTTTGTTAAAGCCATAAGAGTATCAATATTTTAGCATTTTTTTTTTACTATTTATATACGTTCTTGTATACAAGTGAGAATGTGTCTTTAATGTACAGACCTCTAGAAAATATATTTTCCTTAAACCAAGATTTGGGCAATGATTCTAAATTAAATACTGATAACCTTGTGAATAAAAAAAATAAATACATAAATAAATAATCTATGATACAGTATTTACAGAATATATATAGTGATAGTATTTTAATTTTAGGGCTATTGTCTTAAAGAATCAAATTAATAAACAATTAATGTTCCCATTTTCATTTCACCATGCTTTCTACTAATTACCTCAATGAAGCATTTTGGTGTCACTGATTTTTTTTTAGTAACATTGGTTTCTAGCTGGACCATAGAGCATTGTTTCATGCACAAAACAGCTCTTAGTAACAACCTACTCTGCTTCCTCCTTTTAAGATACTATGATATAATAGCTGTAGTATTTAACTTAGAAAGTATAAGACAGAATGTAATTTCATTGTATCTGAGATGTAGATTATTAGAGTTAATTACAAGATACTTTGAGTTTATGTGTGAAGAGTGACATATTTATTAAGTATTCAATGTTACTTCTAATCTCATCCCAATACTGATAAATTTGACCATAACAAAGGCTGTTAGCTCCTTGCAGTTTTAAAAATTAACTTTAAACCTAAAAGCCCATTGAATTTATTTTCTTCATGTACATAAAACTAGATTTTAAAAGTTATCTGGATAGACCCTGGTATTTTATTTCTACCTATGAATTGAATAAGAACCACCTCAGTTCTGAAAACTGCTTGGATCCTCAAAATGTGACTATACTCTTTTCAAAGTCCTTCCTATTGTCAAAAGTCCAGACCACTAGTGGCCACTACCATGGCCAAACAGATTCAGGTTTACACAAGTTTTTCTTTAATTAGTTTTAAAATTATTAATACTAAAAATTTTTAAATTGTGGAATATTTTAGATTAGACTAGATCGTCAGAGATCATTTTATCCAACCCCTTGCTGAAAGCTGACCCAGTCAAAGCATGCCTCTAAAGAGCCATGTCAACTTGAGTTTGAACTTTTATTAATGTTCTTAAAGCTTCTGAGGATTGGCTATAAAAATTTGCTGTTTATAAATTTGAGAATATTTTGAAATTGTTTGCATGCAGGAAACGCTGCTAGGACACTTATATAATTTTCCCATTGTATTGCAGAATTTACATCACTAATATTGCTTCATACCTACATATTTATATGAGGGACTGTTTGAACTGACTGTACTTGAAGTCTCAAATGAGAGAGACTAGTTCTCTAACTAAATTTTAAAATTTAAAAACCTCTTGTTAGATAGTGAACATTAACATAATGCTGTTGTCCACTTGTCCACAGAACAGAGAAAAACATTCACCAGCTCATATACTGACCTCATATCACCTGGCAATCTTCATCTCTCATTCAAATATTAATTCTAGTATTTTGACAATTTTCAGACATGAACCAATCAGATGATATGGATTAGTGTAAGACTTAAAAAAAAAAAAAAAAAAAAGGAATTCTTAAAGAAACTGTGTTTTAAATGAACTCTTGTAAGTATAATCTACAATAAGATTGCCTTGCTTACTGTATGTATTTCAGCACTTTTTTTCTGTCTAAGGATGCACTTTTATTTCTGCCTAAGGATTTGCAAGCTCCCCTGAAACAAAGGGAAAAGCAACTTCACCTGTCATCAAAACAGTTCCATAGCTGTTCCCATGCCAGGCTATCCAGTGGTTTCCCCTGCTGTCCAAAAAGTAGATACTCTGTGAAAAACTCAATAAATGTTATCAATGAAAAAGGCAGCCAATGACATAATCCAAGTATTATTATGTTGAAGCTGTTTATCTGAAACAAATTTATATGTTTTAAGTGTAAAAGTTAGATAATTTGATTTATATTTTTTCTGTTATTTGTTTTTTAATTGAAATACTTCAATAAGATCATGAAAATTACTTAGAGGATCAATAAGGTTTGCATATTTGCTAGTCAGTTTTTTTCTGCCAGTTTTTGTGAAAATCACTTTATAAAACTAATAATGAGGTATGTAGTCTAAGTTTTTCATTCATGTTCCACCTGTAGCTCATGCACATGAATAAACGGCCATCTGGTACAACCTGTCCCTTTGTAAAATGGCAGAGCAAAGCCAGACAGACTTTTTTGTAGTTTGTACTTCAAGACTTGCTTTTATATGGCCAGATTTGTGGAACATGACTACTGGGTTCAGGGTTTCTTCATTAAAAAAAAAAAAAAAAAAAAGGACTAGAAGCTGCTGGCCTTTGGAAACAACTTACAAAAAGTATTTTATTAGAACTAACTGTACTGAATTGTTTAGATTGAACAAAACATTAATTTACTAAAAAATTTCAATGATCCTCAATACTTATTTTGATGCCCAAATGGGCCCATGTCCACAGGTTCCATAAACAGAATGGCATGATGAAATTTCTATCAGCAGAAATATCCTTCATTTATGAAAACCTCCACACAAGATCTTTGGAACATGATTTCATGATGTTATATAAAAATATTGTATCAAAGAGCACAACAGTCCAAGTGTGACAATTATTGAACCCCAAAAGGATACAGAAAACATTCCTAATGTGTTTACATAGAATAATTGTTATGAACAACCTTTTCATTTTGTTTTCCAGAAGACTTAATTTATTTATGAAGAGCATTAGTCAGCACTGAAAAAATATTAATGTTATAGTATATCTTCTCTAGTGTACATACAGGAAAACCAGGTAGCAATTCATTGCTTGTGCATTTGTGAGCAGTGATTTATAAAACTAAAAGAATTCACTCTTCTGATAAGTCACTTCACCTAGTGTGAGTAAAAGAGAATTCACTCTTCTGATAAGTCACTTCACCTAGTGTGAGTAAAAGACTGATATCACTTTTTATGTCTTTAATTATTAAGTGTAAGGCTTTTAACTTTGAACAAATGTTAACTTTTGTTAACTTCTAGCTTCTGACTTGAAAGGTCAAAGTCAGGACTACAGGGTAGAAAACAGTATCCAATTTTTTTTGCATTAGTGAGTCATAATAAAGTTGACATAAGAGCAAAGCATATTAAAACTAGTTCTCCAAAAAATAAACAGAATGAGGGGAATTAATGAAACAGCTAAGAAAGAGAATGAAACTGTAGAATAAAAATCAGATTATGAGGAAGCATTTTCACAGTATTAGTTCATTGACTTGGTAAAATTGCTTTTTTACTATCTTTTGTAAAATTATGCTTATCAGAATTAGCTTTCCTGAGATCAATGCATTTACAGTAGTATCAGCTCAATGAAAAGTGACCAGCAAAGTCAATAACTCCCTTTGGTGTTCAAATATACATTACAAAGTAGACTTCAGCATCATTTTCCTTTGGGAAGGTTGAATTTTCTCTTGTAATTTACTGCTTCACTTTTACAGTCTTGCCCATAGCTGTCTGCCTGCCACATTTGAGTCCAGAACATAAATTTTGAAGTATTACAATTAATACACTTAACAATAGTGGGTAACATAAATTTAAATTTGTGTTAATAAAAGATACTGGGTATGAACAAAATGTTTATGCTAGGCTGAAGAAAAAATGTTCTTAAACAAAATATGTAAAACTCAAACTTCGAAAAATTGGGAGGGTTTTTTCTTTTTAGGTCCGCAGATGAAACATTGGGCAGAAGTTTAAAGAAGCTGCCCAAATACCTCAACCAAGTCACAATGGCACCTGGCAAAAAAAAAAAAAAAATAGCCTGATTTTATAAAAAGCCTATTTAATTTACTATATTATGACAAGGGTTTGAAATGATCTTGCTGAAAGATCTACTTTTAATTGTGCTTATAACTATTGCCAATCATAAGGAGAAAGTAGAAAAAAAAAATTTAAGAAGCAAAACTTAATAAATATTAAATCAAACTTTAAAAGACTTCTTTCACACTATCCTTTAAAGGGATACCTTCCTCAGACAATTATAATAAAAATTATTCCAGTCCACTAAGCTTGATATTTAAATAAATATTTTTAGAAACACAGAGAAAAGGTCAAAAAATGTGTTATATTTACTGCTACTTCAGTTCCAAACCTAGCTTAAAATATATTATATATCATAATCACACTTCTAATTATCTAGGGAGTAGACTGTTAAGTAGGCACAGGATATGCCCATTAATGCAACTGCAAAATTTAAAACAAAAGAGTGAAGAATAAAAATCAAAATACTCTGTCATTAAATAATTCAAATTACCTCTCAATCAAAGTTCAGTGATATGCTTTCACCAAGGAGCATACTCCACTCCTTTTTTTATTTTTTACTTTCTTTTGCTAAGGCAAGTGTAGTCTGCCACTTGTAACAAAGCAGCATAAATATTAAGTTTCTCTATTGCCTTTTGTTGAACTGCACTAAAGACCTGCACATACATTTTAATGTCTGGCCTACTATATGACATATAACTTTGATTAAAGAAATATACATTGTATAATAGAGGCTTTCCAAATAATACTTAGGTTAATATTGACCAGGTATTTGATCATCAGTGCTTGATATTCAACAAGATATTTATACAGGCATTATAATTGTATCTTCCAATAGATTTATATATAGTATTCTGATAGAAAGAAATCTTTAATTCTTTTAGGTCTAAGTAAAAAGTGTTATTTTTCTTAAAGAAAACTAATTCAATCTAATTTCGAAATTTGATCTAATTGTGAATTTTTAATATTTATATTATGCACCAAGAAATTTCATCAAGGAATAAACACTGAAACATCCCAAAATAATGACGTTGTAAATGCTAATCATTTCAAAAGATATCTTTGTCCTCTAAACAAAAGATTAAAAATTTCAGCTCTATTAAAAATTAAAATATTTAAACTTTGATTCAGGAAACTATTCCATTGGGCATCTAAGTTGAAAATCGATTATCAATTCAAAGACTGAATTTACAGCTCACTTCTGTGGTGCTCCTTGAATAGCACTTCTCTGATGTTCTACATGGGTCATTTTCAACCATAGCTGGTGAAATACTCTAAACATACATCTGAAACAGTGAATGCATTGACTCAGATATGCTTCAGCAGAAGATATACTAGAAATCAGAAATGGTGCAGTAATCTGCATGATAATGGTGCATGATAATACAGAGCTAAGAAACCTCAAGTTCCAGTCCATATTTAAATGTGTAACTCCTGTGTGTTATAGCATAAATTATTCCATCCTAGATCCTTCCATTTGCTGAGTCACTCCCTCTTCTTAAGCTGCAGAGGAGCTGATGTTACCTTTCCCATCTTTGAAATGAAGAAAAAATCACAAGGTTCTGTGGTATAGGAAAAATGCTTCCAGAAAAGGCATCTTTAAAACAATAGGGAAAGATTTAAAAGCTACTAATAGATGCTTGTGTAACAATTAAACATGGAATTTCTTACCTCCTCCACTTCTCTATCTTTCTGTGTGTCCTGTAACACATTTCTTAGGACCAGTTAACTATAAATCAGATTAACTTTTCAGCTAATATGGATGAGTTTTATCAAAAATTAGGAACTAACTAAACTGAGTGGAATGTGTTCATCTGAAAGCTAACATACACAATTCACTTCATTTTTCTTTCCCACAAGATTTTTTTTGTAAGATTAAGGAAAAAACTTCTTTCCTGAAAGGGATGCCAAACATTGGAACAGGCTGCCCAGAGAAAAGAATGAGTCTTCATCCCTGGGAATATTTAAAAGACACAGATGTGGCATTTAGGGGCATTTGGACTCATAACTGTCAACAGTTGCATCAATAATCTTAAGGATCTCTTTCAACATATTTGATTCCATGATTTAAACTTACTGTTTCATATTATCCATGTCCACTTCTTTTGCTTTCTCCTCTTTGTTTCCATTCTTAAGTACCAGAATTTTATTCCTTTCCTTTCTTTCCTTGTGTCTCTATCTCTTTAAAAGAGACTTAAAAAATAATTTGCAATTTTTTTTCTTTATATCCAGTGCCTTTGAGTGCAGTCTGTCAGATTTTTTGTTACTTAGGGATCAGAGACAAAAAGATCAGAACTCAACTTCTAGATACCTTTTTTCCACTTCTTAATAAACATTATCAGAGTATATTACGAGCTGCATCAGGTAGCCCCAACTAGAGTCCTTTTTTTTTTTTTTTTACTTCTTCTCCAGTGCCTAGTTTTGTTTTCCTTCTCAATATACATATGCTGTTAAACTGTTTTCTCTGTTTCTGCTTAAGAGTCAGTAAATTTAAAAATTTCCATTTCCGTGCTGAAAACAAAGGCCAGAGCAACGTATGCAAGACGGTAATCTATTTTTATTACCTGAAGCTCTGGAAAACTAAGAACAACAGTAGAAAAATTGCAGTTATCCACTTTGCTTACTTCCTAATTCTCCCAAGAAATTAACATTGAGGCAAATAACTGTAATTTTAAGACTAAAGCTCCATAATACATAAAAGCTGACCTTGGATATAAAAAACCCAGTTCAAACCCATACAAAATTATTATTTCTTTCCCAGAAATTTAAAGAAACTGACTATGTTTTTCCCCCAAAATTTGAAATTGCAAAGAATTTTTACAAAAAAACCATTGTTTTATTTTTACTTCTGACTTTAAGGATAAATAAGAACCCAATTCTCTGAGTACTAGAAGCACCTATTAAAAAAAGTCAATAAAAGTAATGAGTTATGGAAAAATGTCCAGTTGAAAATTAAGCCCTTCTTCTACCCCTTCAGGCGAGAGAGACAATAGGCAGAGATATTATGAGGTAGAGATATTATGGCTGGAGATAACAATTTACTAGAAACAGCAATGAGATAAGAAAACAAACAATAACAGCAATAATGTAAATAACAACAGTGTATAAAAGAGAGTGATTACATGCAAAATGCTCACCAAGTCTGACCTGATGTGACCACATTCAGTCAAAGAGACAAATAACAGAATGGCCCCTGCATCCTCTGTGCATATGTTTTTTCCCCAAGCCTGAGACAATGAAGAACAATTGCAGACAAACCCTTCAGTCAGGACCAGCATTACCCCATGGTTTCATTCACTGCTTGCTCCCTGGAAAAGGACAAAATGGCTCTGGAGCCCTTCTTCTCAGAGGTGAGAATGCCCTACTTCTGTGCCCCAGGAATGATGTGTGCGGTACAGAACAACCTAGACACAGACACATGGCTCCAGAATCTGCCCCCTCACATCCTGGGCTGAAATAAGAACAAGAATTTTGAAATTACTTACTTGCAAATGTTCTTAAATAAGCAATAATTATTGTCATCAGTAGGTCTTTAGTCTTCGTTAATTTGACGCTAAATGTTGAGTCTCCAAAGAGAAGCAAACATATTTCTAACTTCAAATTGTAAGATTAACAGAATCAAAGAACCTTGTTAATTAAACATAGTCACCTTGTCAATTACAAAAGTAAGCATAAAGCACCCTTGGAGAGTGCAAAAGAGAAGAGAACAGGATCAGTAAGCTTAAAATATTCACAAAGAGCTCCAAACCAATCTGAATAAGCTTTTTACTAAACTTGAGGGGAAGAAAAAAAAGCAAACAACTGCTAAGTTGTAGGGTTTCTACATTTTTTTTTCCATCCCTGTGACCCTATAATTGTATGAAAATCATTCCAAATGTGGATTAGAATCAAACCTATGCAATAAAAATACATATAATTCATAGGCACAATGGAACCATAGACCACATTATAAATGTATTTAAATAATTGCAGTAACTCTTGCTAAATAGCAGACCTTACATTAAACACAATACTGAAAGACAAGCACTGAACTAAAAGAAAAATCACTGGGGTTAATATTGATTAAAACTTCTTTGTGTTTATATTTCCAAATGTGTGAGTGTGTTTAACAAAGTCAATAAAAATTCAGGAATATATGCAGTAAAAATGGTTTACCTCTGTGTAACATGTTTTGACCATATACACCAAGACAAAGTTGAATCAGGATAATACAGGTGAACTATTAAAAAAGCTGATTAATATAATAAAATAAATATTTGTTTTATATTTGTTTAATATATTAACAGATACAAAAAAAAAAAAAAGACTAATAAGACATTTACACATGAGTTATATTTAAAGGAGGAGGTCTGGGGGTTTAGGGCATTATTACTGTTGTACTTCTAGATAAATATGTTTCTGCATGAGTGTTTAGTTATAAATAAATTTTTAATATAGCTCTGGATAAAAAGGAAAAATAATGCCAACAGGCTCTCAAACAAAATCTTTTTCGGTAAAGAATTTACCTGGCTAATCCAGTGTGTCAAATTACAACATTCAGTATTGACATAGTGCTTTTATTTCCTACGTATAATATTGCACTCAAAATTATACTATGGGTAAAAGAGGATGGCCTTACATGAGTATCAATGAATTTACTGTAAAACTAATGCTATTTGTATAATGAATGAACTAATGACCCTTTCAGCAAAGTTTATCACTGTCATACGCAAAAACCCCTTTTCCTCTATTTACCCTTTTTTTCTCTGGTGCTACATTGAATCTTACACTGCCTAAGTCTTGAGGCTGATGGTACCCACCTTAATCCAGATGGATACTGGGGGTTCCAATGGGTTGGTAATGACAGATATTCTTCACTGAGAGACAGCAGGTTTGATGGAGAGAGATTTCTTCCTTCTCTGTCTTTGATCTGCTTAGTGTGACTTTCATATATTTGCTAATGTAGTCTTGCTCTTTCTTCACTGATCCTCTGCACAGACTTGTTAAACATTTATCATATATCATAATCATGAATATAACCAAACTCCCAAGACACTCAGTCATTACCCAATCATTAAGCAATTATTATGACAGCTTAAACAACCTAAACTTAGCTCATGCCAAGTCTACACAATTCTTCAGGCTTCAATGGTGGCAAAAGCCTGGATCTTTTATTACTCATATCAGTGATGTATTTCTTGGGCTACAGAGCTATAATTTCAAGTATTAATTAATCCTTTTATATGCCATTTTTGGTTAATCAGTAAACTCCGTGGGAAAAAATAAAAGACAGAACTAGATAGCCCACTCACAGAGCACTACTCTGAGAATTTTATGGGATACTTTTTCATACTGATAGTGCAGAAGACTAGCAAATCTTTGAAATAGCCTTGTTTATACCATTATTTGAGTGGATTTGGTGTATTAAAGACATATGAAGTACTTTGAATTGAAAGCCTGTCTAATCAAACTTGACCTTCCTCACAACTCACCTTGAATTTTCAGGTTTCTGGTAACAGGTATGTACGTGAGCTAAAATGGAAGCTTTTGACATAGTCTTACAGTGATGGGATCATATATTTAGATATGCAAATACACATAAAATTTTTACTAACCAGACAGAATGATTTATCCATCCCATCTCCTCTTCCATGTCTTTTAATCTGTGGACTAGAAAAAGAAATTAATCATTAGGGATACTAGTTTATCTTATTCTGTGCACAGAGAATTTATTGGGAAAGATAGAAGTTGTATGCTGGCATCTCAGGAACATTCCTTTAGAGCTGAATTACAATTTATTTTCTGTCTCTTCCTTTTACAATCACAGTTTCAATTCAATGATTGTAATTAGTCATTTTTTACTCTTGACAAATTATAGACCATATGAATTCTAATCTCCAAATCAGATTAAAAAATCCTATATCACTTAAACGTTTTTCCCTACAGTTATATATAATTAGATTCTCATGACTGACTTCAAGAAACAAAATTTAACTCAGCCATGGAATAAAGTTGTCCTGAGAATAAGAGTAATTTAGAAATAAGCAGTTTTATGTGTTTAAAAAACTCTAGATTTGCATTTGTGATTATCTCAAGATTTTTGACCTTAGCATTTCCTGCTTTTTAAGTTACATCATCATGAATAAATCTTTTTTTTTTCCATACTTTTTTCAATCTGGATAATTAGGAGTGCTAATTCCTCTTAGGAGTTACAAAATAATGCAAATCCAATGTTTTATTCAGGAATGGCTCCTATGTTGTGCTGCACTGTTCGCTCGGAAAATTTCTAGGTGCACTTTTACTTTACAAATATGAACTTAAATGACACTGATAAGCTTCTTATTCACAGACTGTCCATATATTTCTCATTTCAAATAATTTTATAGATGAGGAATCTATTGTGGCTGGGGACCTGCGTAAGTTCATTCTGCCATCAGTAAGGTATGAACTATATGGACTTTCAGAGCCTCTGTACATACTCAACCATCCTTTTAATCTTTAGGATCACAAAAGATAGCAGGCAGAGGTCTTAAGTTAAGAAAACATATTATTAATTTAATTATTTTTGCCAGTAAACTAGTATATTAAGAACTTTTATTCAGCAAACACTAAGATCAGACCCAGGAACTGAAAGCTAAGTGTTTGGAAAATAGTTGAACCAAATACTGTAAAGAAAGAGTAGATATTTAAGACTTTATTTATCAGTACAATACAAGCCACGTGGCTTAAAATTATATATCAGTCATGCGAGATATAAAGACTGCAGCACATCCAATGTTATGTTCAGAGGGAACAATATAATATCTCTGACAATGATCACTGAGATCAGTTGGAGAATTCTATGAAAGGCAGAAATGTCATGATATTTCACCACAAAGTTTTCCCACCTTCAGTACTTAGAGGATTGTGAAAATCAAAGAGATCTTTTTCTTCTGCTTATTTGTCCAGGAGCCTTTTCAGAATTCCCTGAAATTGCCTGAAATTTTTAGGTTTTTTTTTCCTGTTGTTGTAGTTACTTTCTTTTTTTTTAATATATATATTTTAACTAAAATTAAATGAAAAATATGATTTTAGAATATCTGTTGTTATTGCAGTAGAATATCTGTTAAAACATGCTGTGACATTTCATGATGCTCATTATGGGCAGCGCAGTTGGATATTCCTTTGTTTCCTTTACTAAGGTTGTGGTAGAACCAGGCTATTGAAAGTATGATATTTAAAGTGGAAAAAATTAAATGCAATCATATACAAAACCAATTAAATTAGTGTTATGTTAATGAACATGAGAAAGTTGCACTGCACAGCCACTGCCATCAGTGGATGGGTTTGTGACTATAATTGAGTATATTTCCTAAATGTATTTGGCTGTACATTGGTGTGGTTAATGGTCAAAAGTGGAAACAATTCATGCTTTGGAAAATTGCTCCCTAAATCCTTCAGTGAAAACTTCTGCATCTGTGTTGAATGACAGGCAGATAATTTTAATAATCTTTATGGAGGCAGAGAGAAAAAAGGCACAGCATCACAGGATAGTAGAAACTCAAGAAGTTCTACAGAGATTCTGTAGTTCAATACCCTCATGCTAAAAATAGGGTCAGCTAGAGCAGCTTGCTTAGGAACATGTTCAGTTGGGTTTTGAATATTTCCAAGGATAAGGACTCTGTGGCATGTTCCTGAGAAACCTGTTCCACTGCTCAACCAGTCTCACCGTGAAAATGTGCCCTCTTCATTTAAATGGACTTTCTTGTGCTTCAGTTTGTGTCCATCACCTCTTGCCCTGTCACTGAATACCATTCAGAAGAGCTTGTCTCCAATCAGGTATTTATACACATTTCTCCATGCTTCTCTTAATCCTTTCCAAATTTTAAATAAAATTTAGGAGCCTTGTTGCTAGGTGCTATTTTGTTGTTATTTTATAGAAATACCATATGGTTCATTTAAACAACTCTCTCCTTTTGAGCTTAGGGAGTGTTTATAATATTTAGTAAGTGCGATGAGAAAATTATACTGGTCCCAGGATTAAATCCTATAGACTTTTCATTGAACAGTTGTTTATATACTTGCTGTGTATTTATGTACATTTATTTATGTTTTAGTTGGTCAAATGTTTGCTATATAATAATAATAATAATAATAATAATAATAATAATAATAATAATAATAATAATAATAAGCATTAAAAGAGAGTTCTGTGAAAAGCCTCTGCTATATAATGATGAAAATCCCACATATAGTTTGAAACAACCATGTTTTTTCATGGTTTTCATTTTGAAAACATTTTTATATTGAATTATTTCATTTAAACAGACAAACTTTAAAAAAACAGTAAGGAGAACATTAGTGACAGCTTATCAAAATTTGCAGGTTTTTAATAAATTATATTATTTTTTGTGTTTGGCAATGTTAAAGAATCTATAAAAATGATTGTAGCCTTTTGAAGGTGCCTTTTTGAAATGTCACTTTGAAGTACTTAGCATTTCATTTGCCTGAAGTGCAACAGACTGTTTTCGTTGACATGAATGTTATATTCATTTATTTAAACACATTAGAAAATGTATGCAAGTTTACTACATATAAGCAGATTCTTACCTATCCCCCTCTCTCCACAGAAGTTACTGTCTATTTCCATTTGTATGAATAAGAGGAAAAAATATTGTAAGAGATGGAAAACAAACAGGTTTATATTTCAACACATATAATATAATTTTATTTTTATTACAGACAAATACGAGCCAAATCTAATTGTTGTTTCTTCATCTAAAGCAAATAGACTATGTATTTTTTCATGCAAGTGATAATTTTTCCGGGCCCTCATCTGTCTGGCACAATCTTGTTAATTAAAATGCACAGCCAGATGAGTTAGAAATGGCTGTTTCCCTTGCATTACTTGCCAGATAGTCACTAGCAAATATTTTATAATTTTTTTTAAAGAGTGTGTGGAGAAAGGGTTAGCCTTTCTAGTATTCACAGAAGGTAAGGTATGCTTTAATGAGTCACAGTAAGGAATGAAATCCAACAGATTACATCCCGTCAGTAATTGCCTCCCACTTTAAAAAAGAAACACCAGCTCAGAAGTTGCCACTGGCATAGTCTGCAAGATTATATTCATGAAAGAGTGAGCAAAACAGAGGAGCTGAGACATAATAGGTATATTATAGGTTAATACAAAGACCCTGCATAGCCTGCAGAAGCTTTTTGAAAGCCATTACTTTTCAGAAAGTGATGTGATGTAGTCACAACATGAAAACTGCAGTTAACAAGCATGATCCACACATTATATTGCTTCATTCTCTGAGTAGCCTCAAGGTGGTGACCAATGTATATTTCATTACACCCCTAATAAAGGAATAACAAAGACTTGTGAACATTAAATTTTGTCTCAAGTGAACAGGATTCACTTTTCTTGTACACAGATTAGAATTTTGGACTTAGCTAGAGTTATTTGGGCATGAAAGAGAAGTCCTGTGTACATTCTAGAGTATTAATTCACTATCTGCTTCAGCCAAAATAAAGTTGTATTTTTTCCAAAATAACATTCTTTCTCAGCTACAGTTTTTGCTGCCTCCCTTCAGCCAACACTAGAATCATGGGGCCCTACAGCAAGTCAAGATTAGCTATGATTGGAAACTAATCATGGGAGAAAACAATTACCAACATTAAAGATAAATTATCTGTCTCACCTGATTGCAAGTGCTGATACAAGCATGAGAACAGTTAAGAGTCCCTTTCAGCAGCAGGCAGAGTTAATTTGGCTTATGCCAATTGTAAACCAATATCATTAAAAATCTACCAACACTTCTGCCCATTTTTTCCAAAACTACCCCCACAATCTCGCCTTTATTTCACAAGAGATTTATAGGTCTCTCAGAAGTTCATATAGGCTCAGGAAATAATTCATAAATACCTGGGCTAAGCTAAATAATGAATTATCTAAGATATCTAAATGTAAATACTGGAAAGTACACCTGAAGGGAACACAGAAGCCTAATTCTTCAACAGAAAAAGAGATAATCCCATATCAACATTAAATATATAAACTTAGACAGCTACATGACAGGAATAAAAGAAAGAAAAGAAAATGTCAAGATGCATTTCTCTATTTGTCCAGTGATATAGTGAATATGATGGCTACAGAACAAAAACAGACAGTAATTTTTAAATTATCCTTTGTAAAACACACTTAAATTTCAATTTCCCACATTCCAGGAAATTGGACTAAATATCAGTATTTTGGCCTACACTGCTTTAAACATTTTCTGAGGAAACTCTTTTATCTGAAATAGGTATTTATAAAAGTTGAATAAATACATGCCCATACTAACTGTCCAACATCTGTTGGTGACAACCCTGAGTACCAAGCTGTGGCAGTGGTCAGTCAAAACTCTCTCTTATTCATTCTTCCCAAGCAGTGAACAGAAGTTTGAACTCTGCTAGTACCAAGACCTCAGCAGTTTTGCCTGCTTTCACTGACTTTGGTCCCCAGATCTGATATGCAGATGTACTCTGCCATCTGACACCAGACAACAAAGAATTGCATCCAGATGAATTTCTAGTCAAAGCCAACCTGTGCATAGTCAAAACAAATCCATCAATATCCATTTTTATCTGAACAGCAAACTGGTATAATTTACACAAGCAAATGTAATGCTCACAACAACAATAAATTAACTATGCAAATTATTACATTATGTACACATATAAATTCACTTCGTAAACAACCAATCTGTCATACAAACCTTGAGTTCCTTAACTTTAATTGACCTGTCACAAGCCATTAAATTTGACACATAGACAGTAGCAGAATGTCACGGATGGATCAGGCCACGAGTGCCACTCTTCTCTAGGTAAATAATTTTCATTAGGGTCTCAAACACAGCACTAAGGTCAAAAGATAGAGTCTGAACAAATTTAAACCTGTAAATAAGTATCTAAACAACTCTACTATTTTCAAAGAAATTCCAGAGATTCTACAAGCTTGACTGAATTTTTTTTTGAGTTTCTCATATAACTGGAAGTCTCTGGAAGTCCTCTGTATTCAAAAATTTCCAAAATAGGGCTATTTCATGGTTTAAAATGGGCCTGAAATACATATTTGCAGCAATACTGCTCTTATTTTTCAATCAGCACATTCATTTACTGAAGATATTAAAAACATTTTTTAAATGGTTTCTTTATTTTAGTAAGTATATTTATTGTATCTGTATTTCATTTGTGCATTTTTTAATCCATATTTAATTTATGTTATCTGTTTTTCTGAGGAACCTGTACATGCACAACTCCATAAGATCTGACAAGATGTATCCCAAGGTCTTGAGGGAACTGGCTGATATAGTTGCTATGCTGCTCACCACTGCACTCAAAACAGCAGTCAGGAAGGTCACTAGTAACTGGGAAAAAGAGAAATATCATGCCCATTTTCAAAAAAAAAAGGAAGAAAGGAAGACCCTGAATACTACCGGCCAGTCAGACTCACCACTTTGCCTGATAAGAACATGAAAAAGATCTTCCTGGAAGTATGCCAAAGCATGTGTGGGATAGGAAAGTGATTAGAAATAGCCAACATGGCTTCAAAAAAGGCAAATTGTGCCTGACTAATCTGATCATCCTTCTTGATGCAGTGACTGCATTGTCTACCTTGTATTCTGCAAGGCCTTGGACATGATTCCCACACAACAATTGAGTTGCTAAATGGGAGTTTGATCGATGGACTATTCATTGGATAAGAAATTGTCTGGATAACCATGTCCAAAGAGCAGCAGTCAATGGCTCAATATCCAAATGGATATCTGTAAAAAATGGTGTCCCTCAGTGGCCTGTGTGGGGAACTATTACAATATAATTGCTTCCAAATGAAAGCCTTGCTGATGTAGTAAGCAATGGGATTTATGCTAAATATTCTGGTTCTTTCAAGAGTTTTCTCTATGATACTTCTCTGCAAAAGTGTTTGTATTTACTGTATGGAATTTCTTATTCCTTTGCCTGCCTATTTAGATTTGTACATTTTTTCTTCCACAAGAGCAGTGAGCTGAACAGTTTAGGGAGTTAAATCACCATTTCATCTCATTGAAATGCATATTCCTCAGGGTGTGAAAATCTTTTGTACATTTTGGATATGTGAAACTATGAAAGACTTTAAAGTAGACAGACATTAGTTATAGAACTTCTTTCTAGAGAGAAAAAAAATATTTTATGAAGAAATAGGTGGTTTAATAGAAATAAACTCCAAATCATTCAGCTACCAGAGTAACTTCTTTTGAATTCCCAACAAATATATTTCCTTCAATCACTTCTAAAACCTCAAAATTTATTGTATGTTAGCAAGCACTGGAGTCTGAGTTTCTCTAGCTGTTTCAGATATCCATATGTCTATTAATTTATGTCAGATTTTTGACTTCTTAGTGACAGCATCATATATTACAAAGAACTAGTCAGGTTTAAAAATCAAAATTTGGATTCTGTTTTTCATTTCACATAAAACTTGGAAGGGTTAAAATGCAATATATGGCTTTGGCAGATTATAAGGCCGGTGTTCAAACATTAGCACATGTAATTAATGAAGAATAACTGGCTTTGGAACACTTTAGACAAATACTAAGCAATTCCTGTTGATTTATGCCTGTTGCTGACTACTGTGTTGTACAATGTTTGCAAGAAGTAACTGTGTGTTCCAGGGGATTAGAAAAATATATGTCAGCTAAATAAAGGTCCTATAGGAACAGTCCCTTGCTGAGGCTGGAAACAGTGGTTTTCAGATAGTTATTATTTTGTTTACTAAGTTCCTCTTGGAGAAACCAGTTACATTCAAAGTAATGCAAGGTTTATTCATCCTGTTCATGCCAGGGTAAGAAAACCCTTTTACCTTCAGAGACCATTAACAGAATTTCACTGCTGGCCATAGGACTGGATTTTTCATGTCTCTTTTCAAACATATTAAAAGCTATGATACGTACAGAAAAGAACAGGTGAGTAAATAGGGGATTTTCTGGCAGTGTGAGTTATGAGTAGAATAGGTTATGAATGAAGTCGTTCAAATTTTGTGGTAAAAAATCATTTTGCAATACCTCATAATGGTATACTTTAAATTGATGACCAACCAGTGTCCTTTACCTAGGATACTAGGATGGCCATGAGAGAAAAGAATTTGTCATACCTGCTTGTCTGGTACAACACCAAGAAGATGAGCCCAGGGTGAACAAAACCAAACCAAACCAAACCAAACCAAACCAAACCAAACCAAACCAAACCAAACCAAACAAACAAACAAACAAACAAACAAACAAAACAAAACAAAACAAAACAAAACATCCATGCTTTAAGCACTATATAAAGATTAAATAGAGAGTAGTTGTCAAGTAACAAGGAAAGTCTCCTTGAATCTCTCTGCAATGTGGCATCCAATGCCTGGGGTTTTAGCTGGTACCTGCAGATTCTTGCTCATATAAATTAAAAGAAGAGTTTTTAGGAAAGAAACATTTTGGGCTTTTAAATCAACTTTTGCAGTGATCTGCTTTTCAATTTATTGAAAGTACCTACAGGCAAATTTAAGTTAAACAATATATACTGCTGGTTTACTTCTGCAAAGATTGCTTCCTCATCATGTCTCTCACAGGATCCTTCTGGACAAAATGTCCAGCATTCACCTGCATAAACACATTGTGAAATGAGGGAGCAACTGGCTCAAGGTCAGGTGCAAAGAATTGTGGAGAATGGGGTGACATCAGCCTGGCAAACTGTCACTACTGGGGTACCACAGGGCTCCATCTTGGGCCCTGTGCTCTTCAACATCTTCACACATGGACTTGAAGGGATACTGAGCCAGTTTGCAGAAGATACAAATCTGGGAGGAGCTGTTAATTCTCTCAAAGGCAGGGAGGCCTTGCAGAGAGACCTCCACAAATTAGAGGGCTGGAGAATCACCAACCACACAAAATTCAACACAAGAAAGTGCCAGATTCTGCACTTGGTATGGGTAACCCTGAATGAATGTACAGACTGGAGAATGAGATGCTGGAAAGCAGTGCTGTGGAAAGGAATCTGAGAGTCCTGGTTGACAGAAAGTTGAACACAAATCAGCAGTGCCCTGGTACTGACCCAGGAGGGCCAACCTTGCCCTGGGGGATATCAGGCCCAGCATCACCAGCTGGGCAAGGGAGGGGATTGTCCTGCTCTGCTCTGCACTGGGGCAGCCTCACCTTGAGTCCCAAGGGCAGTTTTGGGCACCACAATAGAAGACAGATACTAATGTATTAGAGAGCATCCAAAGGAGGGCAACAAAGATGGTGAAGGGCCTTGAGGGGAAGCCATATGAGGAGCAGCTGAGGTAACTTGGTCTGTTCAGGCTGGAGGAGACTGAGGGAGACCTCATCACAGTTGCAACTTCTGCATGAGGGGAAGAGGAGGGGCAGGCACTCATCTCTTCTCTCTGGTGACCAATGACAGGACCTGAGCCAATGGCTTGAAGTTGTGTCAGGGGAGGTTTTAGGTTGGATTTTAGAAAAGGTTCCATCACTCAGAGGGTGTTGGGCACTGGAACAGGCTCCCCAAGGAAGTGGTCACAATACCAAGACTTAGAGAGTTCAAGAAACATTTGAAAAATGCACTCAGGCACATGGTGTGACTCTTGGGGCTGTCCTGTGCAGGGACAGGAGTTGGACTTCAATGATCCTTGTGGGTTCCTTCCAACTCAGCATATTCTGTGATTCTGTGACTCTATGTCATAATGCATAACACTATTAAATTTATGAGCCTAATGAAATTATTATAATTTTTCCATGTTTAGTAAAGAAGACATACATGGAAAATCAGGCATTTTGTCATGATCAGTTAATGCAGAAGAATCTGCTTATTCAGCCCTTTGTGTAACACAGAGGCAAATAAGCTCCACATTTAACCATCACAAAACCAGTTTTCATAAAAGCATAGTATATCCTAAAATCACAAAAAACTACAGTTTTAATATTTTTCTGATAAAGTATTTTAAATAATTTAGCTTCAGTCCTCTTTTACATCTTTTACTTACTGGGTTTGAAGGTTTAATTTAATGAGATCTGATTCTTACAATATTTTTATTGTATGCGCACAGCATATAGAGCATGAATAAATTATATTACTGCTAGTACATTTTGAAAACATTTTGTTAAATATGCAGGAATATTTTTTTGTAGAATCAATGAATTACAGAATAGTTTGAATTGGAAAGAACCATAGATATCATCTAGTTCCAGCCCCTCTGTCATGGGCAGGAATGCCACGCACTAGATCAGGTTGTTGAGAGTCCCATTCAGCCTGGCCTTGAACACCTCAAAAACTTTTCTGTCAGATCCTGTGAGTTCAATGACTTCAGACTGACTTGTAGGATCAAAACAGCATTACTCAGGTTCCTTTTCACTGTAAGAATAATTCCTTTTTCCTTCCTCCAAACATCTTTGCTGTCACCAAATTTCCTCTTGAAGCATTTGTCTTTGTCCCTTTCTCCATCTCGGACTCTTGTACCCCTCGAATCACAAGTCTTTTTCACCACCTCAGGGGTCTTGATTAAAGTTAAAAGATATTCCTTCACTGCCAATCCTACAGCCATCAATTGAATAGACACTATCATTCTCCTGAGGTTACCATTGCCACCATCTCTGATGATTTAAATTTAAAATGTTGTCTCTCCAACAAATATTTTTTTTTTTACTAAGTATAATCAAAAGACTATATTTTTTCTTTTTTGTTATTTTACTAAAAAGTATTATTGTAAGCATATAATCAATGAACAAATTTTTCATTCTCTCCACTCATTTTTACAGAATGTCTTGCTATAACTTAGCTCACCATTAAAATTAAGTGTGTGTACATATGAAAGTGAATTTGTAAATCTTCTGAATTATACTGGCTGAAAAAGGCAATCACAAATTAAAGGTAGTCCCTAAAGATAAAGCTGACATTGAAAAATTAATGTTTGCAACTGAAATGGTATGAAGCCATTTAACATTGTACTGCACTACATGCAAAGATACAACAGCAAGGATTGGTTTATATCATTTTATACACAAAATGAAATACCTCAATATTATGAATAACCTGTTTGATACAGTTTTTAATGCAACCTTCTACTCCACAGAAATATTTTTGCATACAATTATTAATCAATCCTTACTGTAATGAATTGGCAATAAACAGGGAAATTCATATTTATCTGTCTTTAAAGCACAGCAAGTTTTCATTTCCCAGTAGATAAAATGTATATATACATTCATTTAATTGAACTCCTAGGACACTAAGTATGTAGACAGTTAAGAAAATAGAAAAATATAGATTATATCCTTCACTCATGACTCAGTGGATCATTGTAAGTGCCAAAATCTGTACAAGCAGGCCTGGTTGAAAGGTCTAGTCTAAATTGATAACAGCATTGATTTGGTAAATCAGCAGTGACATGAGCTCTACTGCTAAGGTTGGACATATAAATACGACACTGACCCATGTATATATCTTAAGCAGCTACCAGGTATTGGCAATATAAATATCTAAATTTAATTGCTTTCTAGCTGATGAATACCTGCAAGTTAAAAAAAAAAAAAAAAAATCAAGTTCTTGGGTGATGATAGATATATATATACAGCCCAAAAGAGATTCTTTCTTATGAAGACAGCTAGAAGAATCTGTAAAATCTGGCAAAATTTGGTCAAAAGACGTATCTTGAGTCTATTGTAATCATATGGAATCTCTTTTGTAAAAATTCTATCAACATTTTGTCATATTGGGATAGAGAAACTGCCCTTTTCAAAGTGGTGATCACCAGGATCATTAGTTACTGCCCAATTTTTGTCTTTTCTAGAGGAACAAACATCAGAGTACATATGTATGGATTTAATCACAGTCTGTACAGTATTTTCTATGACACAACATTCAATCAGAAAACCTGAATACAGAACTGGTCATGTAATATGGCATGTTTTTCCTGCAAGAGGTGTTGAAGGAGGTGGAGTATTACTGAATTTTTATGAAGTTTTTCCTTAGAATAAAGGACAAATTCTTCAGATCTATGAAACAAAACCTAAACTGTCCCTTTATATTTTATATACATCAGGGATAAGAAACTGACAAAAGTTTCAAACAAGATATAGTAGTCTTTCCCTTGCTTACATCATCTACAATAAATACATCTACAGCCATATATATGTTGTATCTGTGGGAATTGACTGAAAAATCCTGAAATCATCTTGGGCGGAAAAAAGACAATAATAAAATAAAACTATAAAAACCAAGAAAATAGCAGCTATGTCCCCACCAACCAACAAGAGGGAATCACAGGCTTTCCTAGGTGCTGTGGTTTTTTGGAGAATGCATATTCCAGAGTACAGTCAGACTGTATGCCTTTCCATCTACTGAACCAGAAAATGAATTATATTAAGCAGTGTCCTGAAAAATAACAAGCTTTTGAACAAATTAAACAGGAGATAATTTGTGCAGTAGCCCTTGGGCCAATCAGTGCAGGACAAGATGCAAAAAATGTGCTCTATGCTGCAGCTGGGAAGAATGGTCCTTCATGGAGCTTTTGGCAAAAAGACCTAGGGAGACTTGAGGACAGGTCCTGGGATTTTGGAGTCAGAGATACAAAGGATCTGAGGCCTGTTAACTTCCAACTTAAAAGGAGATACTGTCAGCTTACTAAGGGGTTTGAGCCACTTCAGAAGTGACTGGCACCAAAGCACTGCCTCTCCTGACACCTTGACTGCCAGTGCTGGTCTGGATGTCAAAAGGGAGTCCCTTCCACATGTCATGCCACTGATGCTGCATGGAGCAAGTGTCTCACTTGATCACACTGCAAGCTTGAATAGTAAACCCCAATTGCCCAGGAATCTTGGGAATCTTGGCAAAATATTTGGACTATCATCAGAAGAGAAGGACATGCTGAGGAGGCTTCACCATATAATCAGCTACCAGAAAATGAAAAGTGATATGCTCTCTTTACTGCCAGTTGCAGGTGTGTTGTAGGGCTACATACACACCGTATGGAGTCATACACTGCAAATCTCAGAGCTTTTGGGCACAAGGAAGCTGGCTTGTGGGTGGCTGTTGTCTCTGTGACCAGTCAGGTCACAGAGCTGAAAGCCATCCATCTGGCTTTAGACATCACTGAATGAGAGAAATGGCCAACACTTTATCTCTACACCAGCTTGTGGATGGTAACACATGCTCTGTGGCTGTGGGTGGACCAATGGAAAAAGACCAATTGGCATCAGAGAGGTAAAACCCTCTGGTCTGCTAAATTGTGGCAAGACACTTCCCAGGTAGAGAAGCTGCCTATAGAAGAGTGTCATGTAGATACACATGGACCAAAGGGCTGGGCTACTCAAGAGCACTGCAATAATAGACAGGAGATCAGGCTCCCAAAAGAAAACTTCTCCTGTCAACATGTGAGCTTGACCTTTTCTGCCTTCAATTCTCCTCTCTGGTGCAATGCAGTTGGTTGGGGCGAGGGGTGGGGCATGGGAGGGAGGAAGCAGCACATGGTTTGAAGTGTTTCAGTGGAATGCCAGTCCTAAACCAAGACAATGAGATGTGCTGAGGAAAGGAGCATGGAATAAGAGCTGTTGCAATTTTTTTTTCCTATTTTCTAGCAGTATGTGGGTAGACTTTTTAAGCTAAATATTGCACTCTTGGGGTGAACACTCTAGTCTGTAGATGGAAAATTGGCAATATATGTATATAAGAGAAGCCATTCCAGCTTTTTGAGTTTCAAACCAATACTGTAAGTTGTTCATATAATTGTTGATGTTGTGAGGGTCTCCTGGGGGGTGGAGCTTCAGATTTTCTGCTCTTGGATGTAGTTTATTACAGTCTGTCTGCCTTGGGGAACACCATCATCCCTTTATTTTACCAAACACATAAAGGGGGCCTTAAAGAAAGCTGCAGAGCTTTTTGAAAGGGCATGCAGTGATAGGGCAGTGAGGAGTGGCTTTAAACTGGAAGAATTGCTTTAGGAATCAAATATTTACCGTGGGCTTTGTGAAGCTTTAGTACAGGTTGCTCAGACAAGTTGTGCCCCATCCCTTTAAGTGTTCAGGCTGGATAGGGCTTTGAGCAATCCAGTCTGGTGGAAGATTTTACTCCAAGGCAGAGAGATTAGAATAGGTGATTTTTACTTTCCTTTCCCACATAAACTTTTCTATGATTCTATGAATTTAGTCCTGGTGAAAAAGCCCATCTAAGTTCTGATGTTCTCAGATTTAGATGCCTAAGTTAGGACTAATTTTGACTGATGGAGCTGAATGCTTTTATTTTTATATATTTCAGACCTGAGCATGACTATCTTTTTAATACAGTCTTCTGTATTAAGTGCCTTTTTAATGCAAATTTAATAGGCACTAGTTCCTGACATCAAATGGGAGGATGAGAGCAGTGAACTTTCATCCTGTTCTCCCTGTGAAATAAAAAAAAGTGAGGTGAGACACTTTGCCTGTAAGGAAAAAGCCATAGGAGCCCTCCCTGTGAGTTTGCAGATAAAACTGTGCCTTGCTCTTCCATAGCACAGATAACTGCTTGTAGACAGTGAAATTACAATTTGTACACTCTTATTTCTCATCTTCTTGGTCTTTAAGTGCCAGTTTACTCAATACCCATCTTGATGTGTAAAATAAATGGATGGCATGTTAAAGGGTAAAGCAAATACCACTCTGCTAAATGGATGGCATGGCAAAAGGTAAAGCAAATACCTGGTGAAATTCTTCTGTGCTCTAGTCAATTCTCAGTCACCTGTCAAAGATTGCCCTCACACAGCTTGTTCATGTGTCAGACTGACTACTCTGATAGTTGAAACAGATTAATTCCATTTCCTTTCTGTAGCTTTCAGTTACTGGAATTTTTTTCCCTCCATGTTAGCTGGTTCCTCTTTGCAGAATACATCATGATTTTGATTCTATGATTCTCTGTGTCTAAACACTGTACAGTACTGTATGGACCTTACATTTTTTTCTGCTTAACACTTCAGGCTCAAGGCCATTTGAAAAATAGGTACTTTCTTAATGTCCTCTACAAACAGCACACATTGTCCTGGATTTTTTCAACATCTTCTTAGCAGAGCAAATAGCAGTGAATATTCCTCACCATCAGACAAAGTAAATAAATAAAGAAATCCAACCAAAGGAACCTGGACTTGTCAGTCCCACTTCCCAACGAATAAATCTGTTACCTTGGTGTTCAAGTTCCAGATGAAATCCTGCCTTGATCCTGTCAGCACACTGCAAGTCCAAAGTTCCCCTAAGATTTGTGAAGCAAATTCCTTTCAGAAGAATCACACTTTTCTTTACCTCATCACTATTAGCTTAGAGTTTGTAGTATCAGTATAAAATGTCATTTTAGTCCAAATCCCAATGCACATAGAAGAATTACAATTAGAACTCAAGCTTCAGACACAGAGGTTTAATTTCCCTGAACAAAATTACCTGTAACTCTGGATATTAAACCAATATCATTTATTCAACTAAGTGATAGGTTGTTTGAAACCTCAACTTTTCAGCTACCCTAAATGAAAGCAGATATGTATCTGATGTCTTGGAATGTACTATTATACTGCAGAATCTTACAGAACAGCAGTCTATAGAGTCTGGTTGAATTTAGCCTTCATTAATTTTCCCAATCACGTATAAGAGAGAAATTCTAGAGACTTAAAATACAATAAAATAGAAATTCTAGTTTAATTTTGGCTGAGGAAAAAAGCAAATAATTAAGAACATTTACCCTGAGACGTCTTTATGGATTTTAACTTTATGACTGACAAAAGTTTTTAATCAAGAATCATTGTGACTATAGTGATGCAGCTTTACATTTATATTATAGAAAATGTTTAACCAAAAGAGAACTTCACTGTCAGTTTATCTGCTTCTGGAGTGCTTTAAAGACACACCCTAAGGACAGAGTTTCTTTGCTGGAGAAAGACAGAAAACCACCTGTGAAATGTTGATTTTA
>VZRH01003326.1:55326-134688 GCA_013397555.1 Urocynchramus pylzowi | reverse complement strand
CACACCTGTCTGTTCAAACCCAGCCAGTGCCCAAAGCACAGCAGGTACTGCAGCCCCACTCACCTTCACAGAAACAATGCGACCCTGACTGTTGTCGTGCATGAAGACCCGTAACATGTGAGGGATGAGCTGAGGCAGGTAAAGTTTGAATTCACCTCCTAGAGCTACCACAATCTGCTCAATAAGGAGGATAATTGTGCTCTGTATGGAGTTGTTCATAACCCAGAAGTCCTACAAAAGAAAAAAAAGGGAAAAAAATCCAGCAGTTCTTCAGCTGAGCTGTACCAATTACAAGAAAAGCAAACTGTAGGAGACAGTCTGTAGATAAATTCAAGATTGCAGGGAAGGAGTACACTTTGTTTTTAAAACACTCTGCACTTCCAGTACATTTATAGTTGTTGAAAACAACCTCTGGAAAACTGATTTTTTTTCCTAATCCTTCTACAAGTTTGCAAACATTTAGTGAAAATTATGTGAAATGACACCTATTTATGAACTGCAGATATCTCTTGCTACAACTGTGTTCATGCAAGTAGTAAGTGCACAAAATCCAAGAGCTGAAAAGAACTCAGTCACAATCAGAACCTGAAGCTACACTTACTACCAATAATGTATATTGTAACTTCAAATAAATGGTATTTCAAAATACAATTATTACTTCAAATATATGCAACTCTGAATTTCATATGAGCTTCTGAAGTAATTGATACTTTCGATAGGTCATTTGAAAAAGACTGTTCACCTTTCTGTGACAGTAAAGTACTGGCATAAAGATTGCACTCACTCTCATCAGGGTGACAATTTCATCCATATAGGGCCGAATATGACTTCTCACAAAGGACACCAACATTCCCAGCTGCTGGAACAGGAACTGGAAGGAAGAAATGTGTAATAATCAGTGTACCTTATCCCAATATCAAAGCCACTGGTAAAGAGTTTCACAGGCAATTGCAAGCTCATTTACCAAACAAATAGCATGCATAGCTCCCATTTGCTCAAAATTTGGGGCTAAATTCTTGGCAGCTTCAGCTAAGCAGTTTGGGTTTTGTGGATTTTTATGGGTTTTGGGTTTTTGGCTGATTTTATTGTTGTTGGTTTTTAAGAGGGCAGTGGGGAAGAAAAGTGATTTTGGGTTTATTGGTTGGGTTTTCCCCCGGCTTGCATTAAAAAAAAAAAAAAAGTGAGCTCAAAGTCTCAGACACTCAAGCACACAAACAGGGGTTTATAAAGTGCCAGCAAATCTATAGTGTCAGAACAGACTTGCAAGCACAGACACCTCAATTACAGAGTATTGTAATTTATGTTTGAAGGATGCTTCCAAAAATTTAGCCCCTAGTCTTTTCCCCCTGCCTGAAAACCAAACTGACACACATTTTAAAATACTCCTTCTGTACTTTTTCCCATCCCCACCAAGATATATTGGTGAAAAGTTACTGGGGAATGCATTTAGGTCCTTGCCAGAAACACTGCATTTTTTTAAAAGATGGTTGATTACACCATTCATTCTTCACCACCAGGAAGAATTTTGACTTAGACAATTTTATTTGGAAACACTATGACAGTTTTGCAATTCCTTCCGCCACAATACAATCTTAAACATCCAATTGTGACAATGAATTTACTCTTTAAATTGGTATGAAATCATGTGGGCTAAATCACTGTGATGTAGTGATTTTTCTCTACAAAAAATAGGAAAATCTAAGTTATCGTCCACTAAATTTCATTTCTTCATGCAGTTTTTGAAGACTACAGTCACAAAATACAATATGGAGCTCATAAAAAGAGATAACACTTTCATGAGAACTAAATAAGAAATAATCTCAGCTTCTTTAGTGAGAACAGTACACATACATTTTACCAAAGATGAACTCTGAGCTCCTGTACTGTGCCTGTTTTTTGGCGTAGTGAGAGGATGCTTACATACAGGACAAGGACCTTCCTCTTTTAGGCTTTATGTCACGCATACCCACCTCAGCTCTTCTCCCCAGTACACTTTCACCATCTTCTTTTACCTGAAAATTTTTAAACAGAGTGTGCACAAGTGCATAGCTTTCAAGCAAGTTAGATCAGTCAGGTCTAGAACCTCAGACAACCCAGACACGAGATGTTTTCCTTACAATCTGAGTAGTAGTTCAGGCTGGGAGAAAACAGCAGTTCTACAGCAGAGCTGGGATTCTGCTAAGGGAGCACCTGTCCCACCTATAAAACACAGCAGCAATAAGGAGTACAAACTGCCCTTCACACCCCAGAGCATTTGGCTGCCTCAAGAAGAGCCTTGGCAAACAGCAGCCACCTCTGGTCAGGTGAACCTTAAGCCCATCATCATCTTCACACAATTCTCATTTCCTTCTATAACTGAATTTAAGTGGGAAGGAAGAGAAAGCACTGCTGTGGAATCACCACCCATGTTGCTGTAAATGTTAGCAGACAGTATCAAATTGATTTTTCCTTCTCAGAAATGAGCCAAAGTACATGACTGCACCAGAAATTTGAAGAATCTACTCCTATTATTTAATAATACTGTTTGCCACAGAGTATTAACACAGAGATCACTGAAAGATCTGGAAGCTGCACAGATGTTTTCCTGAGCAAGAACAGCTTGGTGAAAGCACAGAATCAAATACTGGCCTTCCAAGGAATATGCTCAGAAGCAGCAGTTTCAACAAAAAGCAGAGAAATTGTTTGCACTGGGCATTCCAGTAATTGCTCACAGAAGGGAAAAAGCAAAGCTGAACCTTCACTTCTGCAGTGTGCTTGGCATCAACACATAGCACAGCAATGCCCAAAGCCAGTCACAGTCTCTTCAAGGAAATGGATTCTTCATTTCATACAGTGGAACAGGAAGGAGGGGTCCCTAGCACACTCACCTCGCGGATGGCACCATCACACACCCGAATTACATTAAGGAACGTTGGCATGACCTGGGGCAGGAACTGCACACACTTCAGTCCAAGAGATTTGAAAATAAAGGTGATGGCCTGAACTACCATAGTGTGGTGTTGGGACAGGGATTGGTCTCGGAAAATTCTCATCAGTGCCACCATAGAGACAGCTGGGTAGAACTCATCCAGAGGGAGGTTGCCCATGTTCACCAACATCTCACTGGTGCTGTAGTCAGCTAGGAGAAAGAAGGCAGTGTCATCAGCTAGGTATTAAAAGGTCTTGAATATGGGTTCAGAAACACCTAAGTGTAAGTTGAAAACATGTACACTAACAATTCTTTAAGNGTCATCAGCTAGGTATTAAAAGGTCTTGAATATGGGTTCAGAAACACCTAAGTGTAAGTTGAAAACATGTACACTAACAATTCTTTAAGAAGAAGAGACAAACTGGTAACAAAACAGTCAAGATCTGCTTGTAATTCATAAAGCTATCTATCTGAAAGAAACTGAGATGCTTACAGGAATCCTGGCTGGATTTGGACTCTGAGAGGCTAACAGCTGAAGCATCTCGTGACTGATCGATCATGCCAATGTTCACTTTGTGTTTGTAAGGGTCCAAAGCACCCAGCAGCCCTAACACACGAATAGCCTGAAAAGACACAAAGAAAATTCACCAGAACTTCATCACTAAGGCCAAAGACAACACTCAAACCCCCATATTAGAAAGGATCCTGATGATTTAAGAGGGAAGATCTGGAACTGAAGTGACTGCCTGGAAAAAACTGCTTTCCATCCAGCTTCTGGAAGCCATTTCATTGACTTAACACATGCACTCTCTTATTTCTGCTTATTGCATTTTGCTCAGCCACAACAATGATCTCTCCCTCCCTGCCTCAAATCTATGCAGGCACATTTGTTTGGCACCCCTCTCTTCCCAAAAAGCTTTGCTAAGTGGTTGTGTGATAGTTTCAAGTTCATACCTCTCTGCGGGTGCCCTGGTTTTGCTCAGTCTTCAGGAAGTTCAGAAGCACCTCCAGCAAAGTTGGGTACTTCCTGTATGGTTCTACCACATAACCAGTGCTGGCCACAAGCTGCCCCAGTGTCCAAAGAGCCACCTACAAAGATGAAGCCCAAAGAAGATTAGTTTTGACCAGGGAATTTATTATGCCTTCTGATACATCAGTCATTCAAATTCTGTAAAGTTTCTTTGAGCATTTTAGGATCACACTGCAAATCACAGTCTGTGCTTGGAAAGCCTCTATAAAGAACATTTTTCTGTAAGCAATAGTAAAGAAAGTAATAACAATATCTTAGGCTGTCACAATTGCTCTCACTCAGAGGTACAATTCAAATAAACATTCAATTCAGTGAGTCCAACCCTTCCAACAAAAACAGCTTTCTTTTCCTTCTTGTTTTTCCTCTAACAGCTCTGAACTATGTCACAACAGGCACCATAAACCCTCACCTGTGTACCCTGACTGTAACTCCACTAGAGACTGGAGTGATTCAAAGTTTCATTTTAGCAGCCACGATGGGATGAGTGGATATTTTGTTACAGCTATGGTCACAGCAGCTGTCAAGTTCAGCACAGTTATAAACACTTACTTGTCTTTTAGCCAGCAGGGAGGAGTCCTGTAGCATGTCCATAATTATAATGAAGAGCTCATCCACCCACTTCCTCATCTCCAGCCCACTGACCTATTGAAAGACAAAAATTCATCCTTCATCTAGCATTCCCCAAACCTTAACAAGCATGGCAAAGAAGTACCTGCAGTATATCCCTACCTGTGCAAGCTCCCCTATGGTAGCCAGGACATTGTTAATCACACCTGGATTGGGATCTGGATCAGGATCTTTCAGTTTCACAATCAGTGCCTGGTGGGTGACAGTGGGACAAATTAGAATGTGTTTAAAGAGTACTCAAAATTATCTTTCCCTTTGTTTACACCTGAAATTGACCCCACAATCATAGTAAGAATTTCAACAGTAAAAGAAACTTGGGTGTCATTATTATGCAAATTAAACTGGGCTAAACTGTCACCCATGTGCATTCCTGTGAGTAACATCTACCCCAATTTGTTTTCTTTCCTGCTATGATGAAGCAAAAGAACTGTAGCTCCTGAGGGCCATGTAACCACTTGCTGTGTCACTTCATTCCAAAGTCACCAGGAAATGTAGGGACTCTACCTTAAGGATAGGCTCCATATAGGGACGGATGAGGCGTGGAGCATTAGAAACCAGGTGACCCAACATCCTGGCACTTTGCTCTTTGATTCTGCCAACACCACTGTGCTCCAGCTCTGTTAGAATCTGCACAAGAGACAATGGAAGCAAGCAAACAGGGACAATAAAGGCAGGTAAAAATTCTTTGCATTTCCTTCTGTCACAACTTAGTACTTGTAAAGGCTGTTCTATGTTTCACTCTGTTATCATTTATCCTAAATTAAGCTAAAATTAATTAGCATAAAAGCAATGGCTTCAAAATCTGTGTTTACAAAGAGGTACCATGCATTCACTAAAAGCACCACACAACATTCTTCCTCAACAGAGATGGAAAGCACTCTGGCATGACTAGGGGTGAAATAACTGCTATCCTTCTTTCCCTTCTAATACATCCACAGAGCTTCAGTCCAACCATCTATCATGAGAAAGATCTGCTGAAACCCACTAAGCTGGGCAATAACTATTTTCCAAAAGAGATTGATTCCCCTGCTCTCCATACATTTACAGCTACATAACCCCCTAGTCTCACTATCAATTCCTGTTTTCCCTGCAGGCATCCCTCCTCCTTACCTGGATTAACATCTTTCGAAGGAAAGGCATGACAAAGGCAGGGTTCATGCTGCTCAGGCGTCCCACAGTGCAGATGGCCAGCTCTCGGATTTCAAACACTTGATCATTCAGGGCCACAAAAAGAGCTTGCAAGTTTTCAGCCTGGGCAAGGTGAGCATCAAACCGCTCATCCAGAGAAGCCAACACGCAGAAACGTATATCAGGGTCTGCAAGAACATTATTTCTTTTTAAATACACTAAATTCCTGTCACTTTTTTTTTGCCTTTGTTCACAAAACAGCCTCAAAAATTCTTCAGAGCTTCCCCAGAGCAAGACACTATATCAGTGTTTCACACACAAAAACCATGATGGGTCAGAACAGAAATCTCCGTGCTGCTCAACATGCCCCAATAACCAAGTCAGTATAGTGCCAATCTCTTGAACCTGCAAGTGTCACTTTTGGATGCTGTGTGGCAACCTGAGATGAGTTCAACTGAAAGAATAAAAAAATCAAGTACGAAGTTTCAACAAGAAGGACCAATTCCTTACCAAACTACAAAATTTAAGGCTGTGACCCAGAACAGCAGCAAAAGGAGTCTCAGTGTTCTACTTAGTTTAAAAAGGATTACCAAGGGCACATCTGGAGCATTTTTCACTAGTGTTCTATTAATACCTCAAAAATCAAGATGTGGAAAAAGAAATTGGGAGACTTTTTTTTTCTAATTTACCAAGAGTGACAGATTAAGTTTAGTGGCAAATATGTTCAAATTCTATTATAAATTCTATTGCTATTCGTAACATCACCACCTGCTGACATGATAAAATTAACATGTGCTAGGAGAGAACCCTTTTCTCCGAATCCCACACTAACCTGGGTCAGTTATTCCAACGACAAGCAGTTTGCTGAGGACATCAGCCACGACCTGCACTGCTGTCTGACTGACCACATGGGCATGGCCACTGATCAAGTGGATGGAGGGTGTGAGCAAGCGAGAGCACGTGCGGGCCGCTTCCATGCGGATCTCCTTGTGCTCGCTGTTCAGGAAGTGATCCGCGCAGTGCCGAACGAACTGGGTCAGCGAGTGGCCTGACAAGAGGAAGATGGGTGGTCAAACACAGCTTAACACCTCGATTACCAGTTTTACCAGAGAGCAGGAGTTTAAAGAACACGCCCCCAGAATTTTTCTGCTACTTGTACTCTGCTCCAATGCCCCAGTTGTTTCTATCCCATATGCCCTTGCTCCCTGCTCCCTTATTTCATCTTACCTTCAAACTCAAAGCTACCGAGTGTACGCAGGGCAAGGGTGATGCTCCCCACATCACTGGCCTCTGGGATGTTGGTGAGACTGGGGGAGGCCAGCTGGTGAGCAAGGCCCTTTGGCATGCCTGGATGTCGCAGAGGTTTGTGCATCAGAACAAGAGAGAGCATCTTCAGCAGCCCATCCTGGATGTCCTTCTTCAGCTGTGGGATCTGACGGCTCAAGTCGTACAGCACAGCTGTTAGAGCAGGGCTGAGGGCAAGAAGCAAGCAAAAGTCATTAGAAAAGGAACAATGACGTGCATATTTCACCTTTTTGTTTATTTATGCCTTTGCAAATCAGAATATAATTGTGGGCAGTTGCACATGAGAGCAACACCTGCAAGCAGAGCAGAGGATCCTCATGTGAACTGAGGCACGAGGTGACCTTCCTGTACAAACTGGGTGAGCAAAGGGCTGCTGCACACATCTCTACAATAGCCAGTGTTGCTGTAACATGTTACAAATCTAAATGACTTCTCACACTTATGTTTTTTAAACAAAAAAGTAACTAAATTCACTTCCAGACGACAATATAATTTAAACAGCCTTGTGCTACCTGAAGACTTTCTCCACACCTTTCCATACTAACAATTTAATTAAGAATTGTCAGCTACAAAGGTGAAAGAAGCCAGGAGCAAATATTCAGCCCTTCAGCTCTCCTTCTCTGCCAGCTTCATATGGCACAAGTCTGCTGGCTGTCAGATGCTTTCAGAAATTTTGCAGGTTGCTGCCAAATGTGTTTGAATAGTGGAAAACAAAGGAGACTACTTTTGGACTAGCTGTTCTACAACAAGATTTCTTTACTGAGATATGAATTCTCTTAAATAACAGACACATTAACAGTTAAAACATACCATTCTTCTGAAACAGCTATAGTGATCTTCTGAAAGATCACTTATGTCAACTTAAAAGCAATAATCTTCCTTATCAATCTGAAAACCTTTAAGATCTCACTCTGTATGGTTGACAATGCCATCCTGCAGCTAACAGCAAAACAGATTTATGCTCACCTCAGGCCCACGGCCAGCATAGGTTCCAAAAGCTCTTTGATGTCCTGCTGGATACTGGGTCCCATGGCTCGTGCCAGCATACTAATGCAGGTGAAGACTGTGGCATCAACCTGCACAGACTTCTGTCTCCTGGAAAAGGACCACAAAATTACAAGGAGCTGCTATTTTTCAAACATCTTTCCTCATCCTCCTTCTGTGTTATCAGTCTTACAAAAACACTTCTGATTTTAATACAAGAATTTGATCCCACATTACAAAAATTATATAAAGAGCAAGTGTTTCCATTTCTTCCTCTAACTTTCACACACTTACTTGTGGGCAAAGTCCTTTGGGGGAAGAGCTGCTTTTATGATTTCAAGGACTTTTGGTAGGTAAGCTTGAAACTCAGACCTCACTGCCACAGAAAGCAAACCCAAGGCCTGGAAGGCTGCCGTTCGCTCCTTCTCCTTCTTCACACAACTGAGAACATGATTCATGGTGTCTGGAAGATACTGATCAGCTGCCCACAAGAGAAAACAATACAGATATGAGATTTCATTTAGGTTTATACAGCTGCACAACATTTCCAACTGAACCTTTGCAAGTGTAAAGCTAGAAAACAGACATAGTAATATTAAATTTGCTGACATGATCGGTGGTAAACATGTCACCATATAATAGACATTTCAAACTACAGAAGGCTTTGTTTTTAAAAAGAAAAATCACCAGAATAAAAGAGCTATAAAATACCCCCATTGCAACAGGTTTTATACACATATAAGATCCAAGCATCTTGGTTTCATATCAAAATTGATTGGAAATTTGGAATAATTAATTGTTACAACCCACTAAGAGCAGCTTGGTGACTTGCCTCCAACTCTGATACTCTCCTAAACTTGCTTGATAAATCAACTAAACTGCTTTAAAGCTGGCAGGTATTTCCTAGCACATGCAACAGAGAAAAAGGAAGAGAACTCTAATAATATTTGGCATATACTGAGTCAGAGCATGAGAGAATTCTCCTCCAAGTCTGACATATTGAGGAGAAGACAAAAAAAAGGAGTTTTTTATGGAGTCTTATGGTATTGATCACCAAATTCTGACAATAGATTTCAATCTATTTTCTTCATCAGAGCAACATTTTGGCATCAGCTATCAAGTCACACTTCAGAAATAAAGACTGTCTTCCCACAGAGGAATGCACTCATCAGACAAGCACCACATTTGGTGTGCTGCACAAGTTTATCTGGACCAAAGAGATCTGGGTAACTTCAAGCCCAAATTCAGCAATATTTCTAACATCCAGCCATCCCTCTTGTCACCTGTGAATGCTGAAGGTCGGAAAGCTGCCAGTCGTGGTAGCAGATTGAGAACTGTCATCTGGATCAAAGAATTTTTGCTGGTTCTGCACTTGAGAACCCACTGGCAGACCTGGAAAGAAATAGATTAGGCTTTAAAGGATGGCCACTGGCAGTAATGCACAAATGTTTATTGCCTGTGTGCTTTTAGGCATTCTACTGACATTTGGCTTCAGAGTCCCTCAAAGAAAAGGATAATCAAGACTGCTTCCAAAGGAAATAAATAATTTTCCCCAAGACAGACAATGACAAAGCCATGTTACATGTAAATATTGAGTTTTGAAGGCTCAGTTCAATACTAGCTGGTATTGCCTGCTATGTAAAAACACAGGACAATTCCTCTGCAAGAACAAATGTTGAAAATGTTGGGAGACAAGTTGAAGAACAAATACATACTTGATCAAATTTCTCTTCCATTAGATCCCTGCAGCATCGACTTTCTACCAAAGTAGATTTCACTGGGACAGGTGAGGTTGCAAACCCCATAATTCCTTGGTGAGCACTGTACCCCAGGAGACCAGCCAAAGCATTTGACTGAGAGGGCTGAAGAGACTGAAAGCTTGTGAAGGGAGTGATGTGGCGAGGCTTGGTACTGAAGCCCATCAGGTCTTTGCAGTACTTGTCATGCACAAGCTGCTGCTGAGTGATCTCTTCCATCTCCTCTCTAAGGCGCTGGACAAAGTAGAGAAACATTAAAAAAAATAAAAAGTAACTAAGATACTCTCAGTACAGTGTTACCCAAATCTCCTGAATAGCATCCTGTATAATCAATATTCAAATGGCTGTAAAACATCAACTGAGTAAAATCCAGCAAAAATATTTGAGTATCTTACATGCAAGAGAGTCCTCTTTCCATAGAAAAAATATTTTTCATTGTATTTAATCAAGTTAATAGGCTTTCCATCAGAGCTTATTACCTCCTCAGCCCAAACCTGTCCCTTTTATTTCTCTAACACACTTTAATGCTCGACTCCATGTTCAGATGGGTTTTCCACCCAACAACCCCATTGCAACACTATGGGATATTTCCACAGACTGCAGAGTTGCTATACACTGCCAATCAATCCCCACAATCACCACCTTGTTCCCTTGCTCACCTCTCCCTCCATACTGCTGATTCTCACTAGCTCATTGAGGATCAGTAAGGCACCGTGGATTCGGTCATCACGATTCATTCCTTTCTCTTTGGCCAAAGTCTCATCAAAGCCCTTCTCAGCCTCTTCATATGTATGCTTGGGGGAAAAGAAAAAAATCTCAGTGACAATGCAGAAACAAAGTCTGTGGAAATGAAGTAGTACTGCTAATCAAGAGTTACTGACATTCTGAATTTTCCAAGAGTAGCCACAAACCTCAATCGAGTAATAAAAAAAGTATAGCACAATAAAATTCTGATTCACCCAAAGGTTGTGGACTCTGCTGCAGAGCATTTTCAGCAGCACTAATCAAAAAGCATGGTATCAGCTTCATCACTATCTGCAGCACTTATTTGATTACAAGAAATCCAAATTCCTAACATTTGACTGCACTGCCCAAAACTTACTTGATATCACCAAGTTTGAATTCCTGTGACAGTGGCAGCAAAGCAAAGGTTCAGACAAAAGAATTCTTACCTTTTGCACTTGTGTTTTATCTACACTAATAAAACCCTCTACTAGTAAGAGATGACACTAGATAATTGCATGGCTATAAAAGTAGGTCAAGTTCAACAGCTGAAGATGAGGTGCAGATAGAACAATGTCATCTTGAAGGAGTTAAGTCTTGCTTGCTTTTGCAGCAGAAAGCTAAAGGAGCTACTCACTTTGGAAGCCATTATATTTTCAACCCTTTCAAGGAAGAGGCAGTTTTTTACTGACAAAGGTGACAGGTTCTTAGCTTAGCCAGCTCTTCTGAAAACTGGCACTTTAACATCTGTATTGCATTGTAAGGGGCTGCATCAAAACAAAGTTGTTTTCTTACTCTGTACCACTGGGGCTTCTGCATCTCTTTTGGCTCCCGCTGCGTGGTAAGGATAAGGCAGGCTCTTAAGGCAGAGACAGCTCCCTCTCGGATGGCCTGCTTGGGATCCCACACAGCCACAAAGATATTGTCAAAGAATGGCTGCACTTGTTGGAAGAAGAAGGTAGGCACGCTGATTGCCAGCTCACGCAAGACAAGAACCTGGAGGTGGGGAGGGAAACAGTAACAATCTGAAAGATGAGCACACAGAGACAAACCTGGTAACTTTTACAGTGTAGTGCCTTTTGTTTAGACTGTCGATGTCTGGAGCTGTTTCCATCCCCACACTCTGACAATTCCTAGCATAACAGTGTCTTGGTCTTCATTAGTCACCGGGCTAATGGAGGAGCAATGAAGAGCACGCTGTCTGCTATGAGAGCATTACAGATCTCAGACATGGACTGGCAACCATTCCCATCCTGGCCAAAGCTCTTCTGCAGATTTCTGTGCACATTTCCTACCACTGTTCACTAATCCCAACTATTTCACGACAACAAAAAAGGCATCACTTACAGCTGCATGCCTACGACCTTCATTCCTGTCAGCTCCCAGCCACTCCAGCGCTCGTTTCACCTCAAACTCCACATACTCAGCTGTGAAGGTGTCACCAGCCATCGCAAGCCGCCCGATAGCCTTGGAAGCCATCTCCATTACAACAGGGTCGTTGGATGGCAAGAGGTTCCTCAGGTAGTTGGCAAACCTGCCGATACGGGTGGCATTACCTCCTTCAACACCGATAAGACTTGCTGCAGAGAAAGGGAGCAACGCTGCAGTTTTCATGTGCTGCAGTTCTCCCCGAGAGTCAGTGAGGCAGGCAGTAGGTAATCCCAGGATGACAGCTAGTATTCCCTACACATTCCTTAAAGATTCTCATTAAGTCCCCCTAAACTACAAATCCACAGGAAAAAAAAAAAAAATCAAGCACAGGAAAGGGCCACCATTCTTTTGAGCCTGAACCTTTTAAGTGAGTGGAAAAATGCATCTGGCAGCCTCATAGATTTTCCCCATTTTTAGTTTTAGAAGAGAAAAAAAATAATTCACCCTGGGAACACGGAACCGTTCCTAATAGAAAGACATCCATCTGCATGCAACTACTATAGCTAGCCCACCTCACAAGGAAAGTCAAAGACTGAAAGGACCAAGGAAATGTTCTCCTCCTCGGTCCTAGAGACAGTCTCTCCTGCCAAGGGTGGAGGCAATTCCATCAGACACCAGCATGCCAGTGCCTGGGTTGTTCTTGTTTTGTAGATAAAGAGGCCATCAGTGTCCAGGGTTGTCAAGCTGCCACCTTTCAACATCACTAAATTCACAAAACAATTTGAATGTGATACTGTCAGCTTAAGACCTGATGTTATCAATAGATATTTCTCTTAAGGGATCTACACAGCATTCAAACACATTGAGACTGGATGATTATGTCTATGAGCCTAAGCCATAAACATCTCTTTGGCTATTTTAGAAGTAACTGCTACAATACAAGCTACTTGCCTGGAAGGCAAAGTATTTATGCAAGCTGACTTCCCCAAGAGTGGGGTTCAGGCAGCTCTGCAATCTCACAGAGAACACACAGCCAGAGCCACTAATGGAGAGGCTGATCAGAATCAAAGCAGAAGCTATGTGAGCCCCTCTTGGGGATGGAAGGTGCTGTTATGGAGCCAGGTAAATTTAAATAACAAGAATCAATCTCCCCAGATGGAAGACAGTTGAGAAAGTCAGCCTACCCTGAAACATATAAAGGGGCAGCACAAAGTGTTCTCAGCTGAGCTCCAGAATGGAATTTTCACGTGCTTAGCATTCACATTTGATGCTCAACTCCCAGAAGAGCTCAGGGCCCATTAAGTAGCAGGTTTTCAGCCACTCTCAGTAGCTCCCTTGCTGACACTTCACACAGATTTTCAGAGCCAGCAACAAGAACACACCCAGTATCCTGAGCTGTCAGACATCAGGCCCCAACTATAAAAGCTGATTCCTTTTGAAAACCTGTCCCTAAAGATAGCTGCATGAAGAGAAAACTCAGCAGAGACATGATGCACTTTCACTTACCTATAGCCAGAATGCCACCTTTCCTTTCATTTGCATCAGAGCTGGAGACCAGCTCAAATATGTGATGGTTCAGCTGATCGTAAAACCTGGTAGATTCTTCCTGACTCATCTGTAAAAGCAAAAAGTTCAAATCAGCTTTCAGCATTCTCTCCCTCCCTCCTGCTCCAAAACCTCCATAAAGACAATGCTTCTTTTGCCCCTTGAGATAAACTATTTTGAGCTTGTAATGTATGGTTGGTTTGATTTCTTTCTGTTTATTTGTGCCCTATATGCAGCAGGTTTACTTATTCTGGTACTTGACTATCCAATTGTGTCACCAGCTTGCTCACCTCTCCTACATACTGAGGGCAAAGACAAACTCTCTGCTGTGCCCCATCTCCTCCCTAAGACCAGCTTCCACAGCCCAAAAATCTCCATTGCCAAGGCACCCAGCCCATTACCCTACACTCAGGAACCACAAGGATAAATAAATAATCTTTTTTGCAGCACTCACCTCACGCAGCTCCATGGTGACATAATGCTGCAAGTCCTTGGCAGCTTTTGCCCTTGTCTCTTCGCTGCGACTCTTCAAGCCATTGGCAAATTGTTGGAGAATGGACACGGTGCCCGACATGGTGGCAGCACACTGGGGCTCAGGGGCATCAAGTCCTGTAAATTCTTCAGAGAGACACATTTTTTACTGCTTGAATTGAAATCTCCGAGCTTCTCTCTTAAGGCCCTGCTCCCAAAATACCCATAAAGATGCTGTGTTGGTAGACCATAAAATTACAAGTGATGACAACATCCCTTAGGCATTACACTCTCTGATAAAACTGTATCACCACATATCATGACCCTCAGCCTATTTGCTCTCTAGTTCCTCACATACCAAAATACATTGCAGCAGGCCAGTTCCCCTAGGGTGATCTAATCCTAAATCAAGGGTAATGCAACAGCTGAAAAGCAGCAGGGTAAAACTAGGGTTTGCAATTACCTATAATAAGCAAGCACAACCATTCCCAGGATGATATCACTATCATATGCCCTCCCTGAACACTTTCATCCAAGTTTCTTCACAGAAACCTCAGTGTTACACCAACACAAGGAAGACTCAGCACTGGCAAGTGTTACATCCTCCAGCAGATATTTAGAGATGTGAAGTCCAGTTATAGCAACACCAACCCTTGCAACACGGGGCTTCCTAGCATAACACACAAACAAACTTTCTCAGGAGCCTTTCCTTATGCCAAAACCATTTCAGATGCTTGACACCCCCCCCCGATATTCAGATTACATAAGACCAAACCAAGCACTAACTCTACAGCTTCAACTGCTTCTCCCCAGATATTCCACAGGCGGGCACAGGCATCAGCGGGACCATAGCGAGGTGGCTGCTGGCAGGAGCCCAGCAGAGGCTCCCCGGATCAAAGAGCAGCGGGGGGCTGCTGCCGCCCATCAGCCCAGCCCGGAGTCAGTTCCTGGGATTCCCTGACGGCCACAGAAGGCGGCGGACGGGAGCCGGCAGGCCCGAGCCCGGGGGCAGCTCCGCAGGCCGAGTGAGGGAGGGCNCCCGCCGCCGCCGCCTCCTCCCCTGCTCCGGGCCCCGGGCCCCCTGCCTGCCCCGCCGCCGCGCCTGCAGCGCCGGCGAGCAGCTGCTGGCCAATAGACGCGCAGGAACGCCGTGATCGGCATCTCATCTGACCAATACAAAAAGAGAAAAGGGGAAGAAGCGCTCAAAGCCCCGCTCCTTTTCCAAGGAACCGCAAGGACAGTCGCCTTTTGACCAATCAGCAAGGCAAAAGTGAGTGAGTGGCAGTGCACCTGACCAATAGAATGGCTTGATTTACTCAGTAGGCCCACCCTTCCGATGCCGGCTTCCGCCCTTCCGTGAGGCGCCGGCTATGGCCGGGCTGCAGCCGGGAGAGAACAACCGGCATCATCTGCTTGAGCTTGCGTGGAGCGTTTGGCGCTGTTCCGCATGACATCCTGGTCTCCAAGCTGGAGAGACAGGGATTTGATGGATAGACCACTCGCTGGATAAAGAACTAGCTGGATAGCCGCACGTGAAGAGTTGCGGTCAGCGGCTCATTGTCCACTGGAGACCAGGGACGAGTGGTGCCCCTCAGGGGTGGTATTGGGGCTGACAGTATTCACCAGCTCTGTCGGCGACATAGACAGTGGGATTGCGGCACCCTCAGCAAGTGCCACCGAGCTGTGTGGTGCTGCTATGGAAGAAGAGAAGGTTGTGCGCAGATCTCAGAGCAGCCTTTCAGTATCTGGAGGGACATACAAGGAGGGAATGGGTTAACCAGGAACAAGGGGGAATGGGTTCAGACTAAAAGAGAGGAAATTTAGTTTAGGTGTTAAGAAAATTAACAATTAAAGATGTAAGGAAAATTTGGGGAGATACTGGCACAGGTTGCCCAGAGAAGCTGTGGCTGCCCCATCATGGGGGGAAGCGTCCAAGGCCATGTTGTGTGGAGCAGCCAGGAGCAGCCTGGCGCGGTGCACGGTGTCCCTGCCCGGGGCTGAAGCGCCATGAGCTCCACGGTGCTGCCCGGCGCACGCCATGAGCGCCGTGACCCTGAGCGCGCCGTGCGCACGCGCAAAGGGAGCAGGGCGTGCCGCGCCCGCCCGGTGTGCCCCGCTGAAATGTGTCCGGCTGCCGGTGACAGCAGCGATGGTGGCCGTGCCTGCGCCGGGCTTCGGCCGCTCCGTGCCGCCTTTGACATGAATCGTGGCGCTGGCGCGTGCTGCGGGGTGACCCCCTCGCCGCCGCGCATGGCGCCGCGGGCCGTTTAATTTGCACACCGGGAGGCGCCGGCAGGTACGGAACTCTTCGCACAAGGCCGCGGGGGTGGCGAGGCCGGGCGGGCTGGCGGTCGCAGCAGGGCGGGTAATGGCGGCGCTCTCGCACCGCCCGCAGGCCGCCTTGGCGGCGGCGCCCCTCGCTCCGCCCGGGCCCCGCTGACGCGCGGCCCTTCCCCTTCTAGGTGCTGCTGCTGCGAGACGGCGGGGCGAGCATGGGCCCGGCAGAGCTGGTGCAGAAGATCAGTATCAGCGCCGAGAGCCCCCGCGGGAGCGAGAGCGGCGGCGCGGCCTTGGCGGGCGTTGACGGGGCCGCCCCCGGCGGCTGGCGACACAAGTGCGCGGCCTATGTGCTGGCGCTCCGGCCCTGGAGCTTCAGCGCCTCGCTGACCCCTGTGGCGCTGGGCAGCGCGCTGGCGTACCGGGCCGAGGGAGCGCTCGACCCGGGGCTGCTGGTGGGAAGCGCCGTGACCGTCCTGGCTGTGCACGGGGCCGGCAACTTGGTGAATACCTATTATGACTTTTCCAAAGGCATCGACCACAAGAAGAGTGATGACAGGACGTTGGTGGACCAGATTTTGGAGCCGCAGGATGTAGTTCGGTTTGGAGTCTTTCTCTACACTGTGGGCTGTATCTGCGCTGCTGGGCTCTACGCTGTCTCGACGCTCAAGCTGGAGCACCTGGCCCTGATTTACTTTGGAGGACTTTCCAGCTCTTTCCTTTATACCGGAGGTAAGTGCTGCATCCCGTTTCTTGTGCATCTGAATGTAGAAGTGATGGAATCAGCTGAATTGTTAAGAGGTTTCTAGAAGACACACGTGATCTATCTAGTGCACTGCAATAAAATATTTGTGGTATTTCCTGAAGTACTGGTATGTAAACTTGTGTTCTTTGCAATTGAGTGTTGTGGGAAGAGTCATACTAAGATCTTCAGTTGGATAGTGGTGTCGAGGCATTATTGTTTACATATATGGCTCTAGATGCTTATCAGAGCTGTTGCTGAATCTTTTTGTGAAGTTTATCTCACATCCTTTAGCAGTGTAGCTAATGGCATATTTTCTTTCCTTTGGTGGGAATGTTACTTTGTCTTGGAATGTTTTGTTGTTATCCTTTAGATGGAGCTTCACTGTGAATGCTGTACAGTTTGTGATTCTTCTTAATAAGACAAGGATGTTTTAGTGTCTTCCTGTGTTGGATGCATACAAACATCATTAGTAGGAGAAGAAAAAACAACTTAGTTTCTGACTGTCAGGCTTCCAGTTATGTGAATTTCCCTGAAAGCATCTTGTCAGTTTTGCATTTAGTTCTGAGCATTTTCTGTATTTCTTCAGGATCAGGTTCTAGTATGCATGATCACACTGAAAAGTACCTTGTTTCTACAGGTTTCAGCTGAGACAGGTACTTCTAGATGGATATTAAAACCTGGCCCTTACTTTTTGTTACATTGTTTGTCTGGAGAAATTCTTATTTTATAAAAGAAGCTAACATGTTTCTTGTCCATAGCTGCATATGTTTTGTAATGTTCCTATGGGAAAGGCTGAACTGTTGAGTCATCCATTCTCTTCTGTCATTTGAACCATTTAATAATGCTTGATTTTATTCTTGTGTCTTGCCGCAGGAATTGGATTTAAATACGTCGCTCTTGGCGACGTGGTGATCCTGATCACCTTCGGGCCCCTGGCTGTCATGTTTGCCCACGCAGTGCAGGTGGGTTACCTGTCCCTGTCCCCCCTGCTCTACGCTGTCCCTCTGGCCCTGAGCACCGAGGCCATCCTGCACAGCAACAACACTCGGGACATGGAGTCGGACCGGCAGGCGGGAATCGTCACCCTGGCCATCCTCATCGGCCCCACCCTCTCCTACATCCTCTACACCGTGCTGCTCTTCTTGCCCTACCTGATCTTCTGTGTGCTGGCCACACGCTACACCATCAGCATGGCACTGCCTCTGCTCACCATCCCCATGGCCTTTTCCCTGGAAAGGCAGTTCCGCAGCCAGAACTTCAGCAAAATTCCTCAGCGGACAGCCAAGCTCAATCTGCTGCTGGGCCTCTTCTATGTTTTTGGCATTACGTTGGCACCAGCTGGTGCTCTGCCCAAACTCTGAAAAGGGCTGGAGGGTCAGGCCTCATAATTCACTATTCATGCCAATTAACAGTGGATGTTATGAATAAATGGCCCATTGTGGACAGTGAGAAGAATGGGAAGACCACCTTGCACCTTGCAGATTTCTGGTCTGGGATAGCTTATACAACACAGCTTATACTTTGAAAAAGTGATTTATCAGTTCTTCAGAAGGGGAGAACTGTGTGGCTTTGCTTTGTGGAACAAGGTGACATAAGGTCAAGGAAATGTTTAAAGAACCTCATCCTTCTGCCACCTAATTTTTTCACTGTCAGATCAATGAAAGATAGAACCTCAAATCACACTCTCCATTCACTTCACAAGCACAATGATTTCTCTTATCACTTCTTTTCTTAGTGGTGAAGGAGTCCAGTGGCTCCCATATGGGAATCAGAAAACACTGCCAGATGTTTAGCATCACAACGTAGGTGCCATTAATTCACTCTCTTGTAAGTGTATTTCATCTTCATCTGTAGTATGTTTTAATTTTTGTTTTGCTTTTCCTAGCCAAATTTTGAGCTTTTATTTCCAAGCCCCCTGAAATGCACTGGATATTGATTCATGCACTGAACTATTGCTTCTGCTTGTCCCATGTAGTCTAGAAATTTCAAAGTTATAAATTTCTGTGGGTTGTAGTGCTAAAATGGAGCACGAATAGCCCACTGCACAAACTTTAGGCCAAAGCCAGTAACTGTATTCTGCTACAAAAACTGAAGCTGTAAATGCAAACCATGCAACTGGAAAGGTCTTAATGGGTAGAAAAAGGACTGGTTTCCATTTTTGTATTTGCTTAGAATTTACTCTCTGAAATGACAGTTTTTGAGTTAGGGGGAGCTGACAGAGTGCCAGATTTCTCTGAATAGCTATGGATTAATGGATACATAGGTGGAAAACAAATTCTTGAATTTAAAAAAGCATTTTTTTCAATTTGTTTTTCTCTGTTTATTTAGAGTGTTATTCACAGTATTATAGTGAAATGTCTTATAAGAAGCCCAGTTCACCAAAGAATAAAGATACAGTGTTAGAAGAAACAAATCTGGATTATTGCATTGGCTCTGCTTAAAAATTAGGACTGGAAAGGGGAAGAAACCAATTTTGTTAACAAGATTTTTGCTAATGGAGTCCAGAGTTTGTGTCACTGAATCACAAGTGGGTGATCTCTGAAGGGAAGTTCCCCACCTCTTTTCCCCACTCTATACCTTACAGCATTAAGTTTTATGTTTTGTTTTCTCCTGCAGATCTTGCCACTTGGTGTTCATGTGGCCCTTTGGAGGGTTGATTGTTTCAGCAGCTATGTAGCTGTGTGAAAAACATGCCAAAATAATGGGGAAAACATGTGCCTTCCAGTGCAAAGATGGGTTTGATCCATAACACATTACTTAGTGGCAACTGAATCCTCTTCTGTGTTACTTAGTACCTGTATGCAGGTTTTGGTGAAAAGCTTCTTTGCAGGAGCTGTGATAAGCTCAGAGGAATTGACACAGGTGTTGAACTAGAGCTCCTGCTGCCAGGTCACAGCCTTGCTTTTGAACAACTGTGTGTGTGTGTGTGAACCATTGGGTCAGGCTTTTACACACGAGCAATAAACTAGCAATAAACTCACATGGTGTTATTACCCTGCATCATAGGTAAGTTACACCTCGTGGTGTAAATCTGAAAGAGCCAAGTGTCCCATTAGTGGGGTACTGACAGCAGTAAAGCTGAGTTGATGGTACCAGATTACATGGTACAGCTATTTAGAGACTAGTTTTATGGCTTCATGTTATCCAGTGTTACCCAGCAGTTATATCTGAGCTGAAGTCAATGGGGAGGAGCCTTTGCAGGCCTATTTAATGAGCCACAGTTTCATCTTTTATTTATTAAAATAGGCAAATGATCTCTCTGATCTGGCTAGGCACAGGACAAGAAGAGATGGACTTCAGCAGCTGCTTTCTACAGCAAAATACTTGTTAGGATTAAAAACACAAGGAGAAAATGCAAGAGTTCAGCTGGGATGGAGGAGGATATCCAGAAGGTTTTGGAAACTATTCAATGCACATATACACAACAGAGTTTCTACTGTTGCTTCTTTGTGGACCTACAGAATGAAGAAGAGCCTAGCTCCAATATCCATTTCACATTTCTGCAAACCAAAAGCTTTTGTAGGGATAAGGGCTGAGCTGACAAATCTGTTAACCTTGCTGTTGGGGATATGCAGGTTTATGGGGTTAATCCTGCCCTTTGTAGCAGCTGTGTGCTTCATTTTAGGATAGCTTGGCTTTTAATAGCTTTCTGTTTCAAAGGATGGTTAGTTATCTTTTCTCTACTTTTTTTACAAAAACTAGAGTACTCCAGCTAAATTCCTTAAAGTAACTTGGCTTGTATCTTTGATAACTCTAATTGTAATAATGGGAAGATCATTGGTGCCGTGGAGTATGTAACTCTTACTGTATCTTGACTACCCTTTCTTGGGTAGGATGTCTGCTTGGGGCTGGAAAGGACCAGTGCTTTTTGTTACTAAACAGCTCATTATAACAAAAATATATGTGTGGAACACTTTCCAGGGTAGGGGGAATTAAAAGTATTTTAATAATAAAACTGAGACGAAAATTGTTAATTCCTTACTAGCAGATGCTGGTTGCCTCCAATTCCCTCTCTTTGAGAAATGGTATCATTCCAGGTTCTTAAGGATATTAGTCATAACTAACACATTCTTCACCATGGTTTTGAGGAAGTCATTTAACTTCTCTGTGTCTCAGAAAAAAGCTAAATTTTGCCTAATTTACAAGGTTGCTGAGCTGACATCATTGTCATAAAGAACTTTGAAAGTAAAAAGTGCTTTATCTCTGTGCTTTCCAAAAAAGCTTGTTAGTACTAGAAAACATTTTAGATATGAACTAACATAAAGGGTGATTTAACCAATGTAATTAGGCCAAAATAATCTTCATATATAATCAGTGAGTGGTAGGAGAGGTTCATTCATTGGATTGCTTTGTGATGAAGATGCTGGGTTTCTTCCCCTACCCCACTTTTCCCTGTCCCATGCTACTTTCCCTGAATACAAACTTTAGGAACTTCTTTCAGGTCACTCCTGATGAGCTGCATTGCAGTGTGATGAATGTGCACTGGTAGATGAACTGATCTGTAGCCCATCTGTTAATGTGTTCTAAAGCACCTCCTGGCCTTTCTTCTTACCCAATAAATGTCTGAATGTTACTCAGTTAATTATGCTATGTTTGATTCTTTTATATTTCTCAAGTTGTATTTTTGCACATGGGTTAAAACATGGTCACAAAAGAAAGGTCTTCACCTGCCATGTTTATAGTGTAAGTGCCTGAAAAATCATACTTTTCTTTGTGTAAAAGTCCTTTTATGAATCACATAGTCCTGTCCTTCCCTATCACAAGGCAAACAGTTCTGTAGCAGTGATCATTTCCTACTAATGGCAGGCTTGGAATAGTTCTGCTATATTAATCAATGTGCACAATTTTCTCTAATGCAGTTTTCTGTGCCATGTACTGTTCAGTATTTGTAAGGAGGTTTCAGTTGAACTTTAATACCTTTAATAAAGATGAACTTTTTCATCCTGACCAGTATGTTCTGCCAGTTTTCCAGTGCTATGGTCACTGCTCCATACAACTGTGACAGCATAATGCCTCCCCCATATGCATCATGAATGAGCCAAAAGCATGGTTTGAAATTTTCCTGCCTTGGCCAGTGGCACAGTGTGCTTCCCAAACACATTTAGAGACAGTTATAAGGATAAAATGCAGGACAGCATGCCATCAGTACATGGCTGATGTTTCCAAATAGGGAAGCTTCAATTCCCAGTGTCTGCAGATGGCAGCGTTGCTCTCCCATCGCTGCTGCAGCAGCCCGTGAGCTGTGTTTGCAAAGGGTTTTTAGTGTTTGCTTGTATCTCATTGGGTCTCCTCTGGTCTAAGGGAACTTGCAAGATAAGTGGCTGCAGATGAATTTCTGTTGTGCAGATTATGACTGGACAGATGCTCCTGGCCTAAGCAGGACTGGCAGAAATGGGCATTTTAAGAAAGCCAGCCAGCTCTTAAATTTTAAAGCCTTTGTTGATGGCTTAATAAGCTCTTCCTGGTCAGATGCTGAGGGCTGAGTTTTCAAAGAGTGTGGGCAAGCTGTGCATGAGGCACAGTATACATGTGGGGCAAAGAATGCCATGTCTGCACACTCTGTGAGATGTACTTCTGTTCACTCAGTTGCTTTTAACACATCTTGAATCCCCAGTGAAAAATCTTAATACTTTTATAGTGTTTTTAGTAGCTTGGACTCTATTCTCCCTGTCACTTGGGTGAGTAGACTGAATCACTGCTGCTTACTCGAGCTGATGCTCCTTGGAGGAGAGCACTTGACAGTTCTCCTTTCCAGTCTGAAACCTTAATAACTGGGCCTTTCCCCTCACACCTTGCTTTGTCTGGTCATGGGTAGATTATTTTTATTTTGTTATAGATGGGTAATATGATGGTTGGCTCTCACAATTAAGGGATGTGTATGTTAAGAGATTTTATAAATTTTTAAAGTACACTTTTCATGATTTTTTTATACATTTAAATACATTTTTATACGTATTTTACATACCTTTTATAGATGTATAGTTATGTTGTTTTAGTATGCTCTCCCCATAGTTCTCTCTCCCTTCCCCCTTGTGTTGCTGACACTGGTTGGGCATTTGGGGAGGGCAGGCTTGTTACTAGGAGTTGCAGCATGGCAACACCTGACCTCCAACCAAGCTGTAAGAAAATGATCTCCACTGGATCATCCATCTCTGGATGGCAGAAAAGGAGTTGACTGACAAGGTTTTTGGGAGGGGACAAGGGTTTAAAAAACCAGAACATCCCTTTTGTAGATGAGCACATGGCAGTTTAGTTCCATGCTTCCAGCACTGTAATTTTCCCTTGTTCAATCTTTTGTTGTATTTTGTTAAGGTTTAATAAACCTTTGAAATTTTAAAAGTGAGTGTAGTTTCTCACATATTTGAATCACCTTCAGTCACTTTATACTTTGACTTTGAGCCTGCTTAATTACATTAAGGAATGAAATGCTGCTGTTGCTTCTTAAGTCTATTTTTCATTTTAAGGTGGAGTTAAATATCCAGCCAAGATAAAATCAATGGCATTGCCTAAAAATGTGTAAGTTTGAATGAAGCTCAGCAGGACTGCATTATTGCAGCTGTATGTCTAAAGGAAACAGGCCCATTGCTGGACAGAATCATGCCCAAGTTTCATTGTCTGAAACAAAGTCTTTGTGCTTTTCTGAACTCAGAGCAAGACCCAAAATGAACAAATTTGTCATGGGATTTTTTTACACTGTCTTCTGATGATAACTCTCAATGCTGACACTGTTTATTCTTGCTACATCTTGAGGAAAACCCATGTTCTAATCCAGGTATTTCAGTGGCCACAAGGATTTGTATTCATGACAAAGACTTGAAGGACATAGTTAAGCATTCCTTTGGGGTCAGCTGAGAGAGTGTGACTTGCTCCAACATTTATCTCACTGATCTGCAGGTCCATTCCCTCAGAAAGAAGCCTGTGTTTGTGCATCTTTCCCAGGCTTCATGCATGCACTGTCCTGAGTGAGAAGTTCACACACCAGAGTTCACAACCTCTCCACATGAAGACCCAATATTTTTTAATAGCAGAACAAATCCAAACAAAACTATAACCCCTGACTGTCCTCTGATGAATACTCATTGCCTTGCCAGGACCTGAGTGATTTGAAGAATTAAAAAGGATGAGCTGGGGAAATGGAATCTAAACTACTCCAGGTTTAGTAGTGGTCCTGTCAGTATCCCTGCATAAGATGTGGAAACACAGAAATTCAGGTGTTCTAGAGAAAAAAAAGTCTTTCTTTTATGTAGGGAATTTTAGCTGTGTTGTATAGTGCTGCTTTATCCAGAGATATTCAGCATTTTCACAAAGCTGATGGTGTGGTTCTTAGACAGAAGAGCCTGGGATTTGGAGAAGGGAGATGACTTGGCTCGATGTATGAATTTCACATCTCCCTCTGAGATTGCAAGTCTTATGTATCTGTCTATTGTCCTTCTCCTTGTCTTCTGAAGAGCTATGTCCTGGAAAACCCTTATCCTGAAGATTGGTGTGTTTCCAGTGTGTGTGTGTATAGGAATGTTCCATTTTGAAGAATGTTCATGGTTAGAAACAGCCATGTCCAAAATTCCTGTCACAGAAGAGTGTTGGGCTCGGAAGGGTTGAGTGCAAGTACATACATGACTGATGCATACTCCTACTGAGAGTTAACTCATCTCCAGATGGTGAAGAAACAAATCCAAGTAATTTAGAAGCCCTGCATGTCTCCTGAGGATTGAGACATAAAAAGAAGAATATCAATCTCTCTAGCAGGCTAGCTCACAGGAGGGGAAAAAATGGTTGTTTTCTAAAGATCCGTATGGTTGTGCATGTGAGAGAAGATGTGTTGCATTCTGACTTGTCTAAAAAGCATCTTCTGGAGGAAAACTTTAAGGGAAGAAATGTTTTCCTCATTTACTGAAGTAAGGCTTTGTACTTTCTAGGGAAAATGGGATTTGATGTAGATTCTTCCTCTTACTGAAGATCTCACCATCCTCATCACCATTCTCCCGCTAACACTTCTTGGGGGGAAAACTGAAATCCTGTCTGTGTATGGGGGAAGGGACAGGGAATAGTTTGAGTCACTGCCAAGTGAGTGGCAGTGAAGAGAGTCCCCAGGCTTGATGCCCAGCTGGTGAATATAATTCCAGTCAGTGCTCACCAGTCATGCCCATCCTGGATGGGCAGAGCAGCCTGGACATGTGGCTACAAGGCAGGACTGAAGTGAGCTGGAAGAGCTGTATGTGAGGAACCAAGACTGGATGTGGAATATGGCTGAGGGGGTCTGGCAGAGCTCTGTGGAGCCTGCAGAGCTCTGTACAGCCTGCAGAGCTGCCAAGCACTGGCTGGGGTGTGTTGGAGTCCTGGTGAAGGTGTGTGTTGGAGTCCTGGTGAAGGCTGGGATGTGTTGGAGTCCTGGTGAAGAGGGAGCTGGCTGTCAGCAGCCTGCTGTGCTCACCTCTGATCCCTGGTACCTCACAGCATCACTGCTGGCCCTGAGCTTTGTCCTTTGTCTGTGGTGATGTTGCAGGTTGTCTTACTGCCTCACCAATTGGGATTTTGTGCTTGGGCTATAAAAATCTGTTCAAGTCTGAATTCTGCCATAAAGCTTGTTACACATGAATGGATGTATTTGCCAGGCTGCACAGGGAATTAAGCTCAGCCCTTGAAGAAGGAGAAAGTCTTGGTTTCTGACAGTTTTTTTATTTGTTGTAGTTCCCAGTATAGCCTTAAAAATTTCCATAATTTCCTTTTACAAGTTGTTAGCATATTTATTAAAAAAGCACACACCTTTGTGGTCTGCAGTGAAAAAAAAAGACAACAAAATGTCATCCCTGAGACAGCACTGGATGTGAGAGGATTCAGATGAGACCTTTGGCTGCTCAAGAGGTCTAATTAAGAAATTACAAAATCATCTGGGTACAATAAGCCTTACCATATTTACAAATTAATGGGTTTGATTTATCTCCAGAAATTACAAGGGTTGAATTTTCTTTCTGCATTGCTCCATGTGCTGACACAGCCACTTTAGGGACCTGGAAGGTGACATCATTTTGTCTGATGGTCAGGGATCTCTATTACTCTCTTGGCCCCAGACTTTGTCTAGTGTCTCATTCAGAAAGGAGCAGTTCCTTGAGCATGCTTTCTCTTCCACAGACACATTCCTTCTCCTTACTCATTGGTAGAGTTTTTGCACAAAACATTCAGTGGTTGTTGATAGCACTAATAGTGCTAAGGACACACCAGGGATGATCTGGAGTATGACCTTCAGGGGTTTCTGTGAGCTGATGCTTACACACCATCGCTGATTTTAGCTCCTGATTTTTTGGTTTGGTTTTTTTGGGTGGTGTTGTTGTTTAGGACTAGAGTTAAGCCCATTGGCGGTTCCTGTAAACTCCCTACAGAGAGGGGATAGTGTGTTTGACTTCCTCTGTGTTTTGTTCTGCATTTGTAAAGAAGTTTTACAAGAAGTTGGCTCCACTGTATTTATGAGCTCCTCTGTGCTGTCACCAAACACTTCACAGTCCTTGAGAGATAATTTTGTTGTTTAATATGGCTTCTCCATAAAGAAGAGAACACCTCCCCTTCCTCCATGCTTTTCTGCTGATGCTGCTGCCTTTCACTGCCATAACCTGAGACAAAGCTGACAGCACAGAGCAATACTGCTGTCATGGATTGTGAAATCAATACTATTCTATTTGCCATCTGTATGGCAGTTGTCTTCTGTCAAGTGGGCAGTTTTCCTTATCTCCTCCACAAGCACTCCTCCCTCCAGGCAGACATCTGCTGATAACAGGCTATTGAATGTCGATGCATGACTGATAAGAACTTTAACATCCCATTGTGAGATGCTCTGCCCAGAGGGAGGAGCCAAGCATTCCTACAGGGATAGAGCTGGGAATCTGGAGAGACAGGACAGCTCTTGCTGGGTTTTGCTCAGAAAGAGAATTACCCCTTCTCAACTGGATCAGCAGAGGAAGATCTTCACCTTTCCTTCTACAGGATTTCCTGCTCCAACAGAACCACACCTGAGGACTGAGTCTGGGAAGACTGCAGCCACAATTCCAATTGGGCTGAGACTACACCCTGACCAACAGGGTGTCAGGTTGAGTTCTGACTGTCTGTGTTGTTTTAATCTACTGCATTTGTTTATTTTTTCTTTTTATATTTTTTGCTTTCCTAGTAAAGGACTGTTATCCCTGCTCCCATATTTCTTGCCTGAGAGCCCCTTGATTTAAATTTTATAGCAATTTGGGGGGAGGGGGTTTACATTCTCTATTCCAGGGGAGGCTCTGGCCCTCCTTAGCAGACACCTGTCTTCCCAAACCAAGACAACTGCCCAGCCAAGGTGGGCTGCCAGGGCTGGGCTACAGAAGTTTCTATCCAGCCCTGCTCAGGCTCTTCCACATGAGCTAGCCTACCAGCACCCCTTGGAAAATGGACTTTATTATCCTTTGTGTTTGTGGATGTTATGAGTTGTTGTTTTACAGAATCTGGGAGAAAGGTGTTTCCCTCTCTTGTTCCAGTGGGAATACAAGGCAGAGCTGGTCTGTCAGAGCCTGACTTCCTTGTACCAGCAAAATCTTTATTTTTTTCCCTGTGATGATTTAAAAGTTGTTACCTTGCAGGCAATGCCTGTGCTGGATCATGTCATAAAAGACTAATTGGGCACCTTCTCTCCCAGCACAGTAAACTGAGATCATGACCTTTCAGGGATTAGGAATCCAATTATCTGGAGAAACACTTCCAGATTGAAATACCCTTCTAACCTCTTATTGCTTAGTTTTCCAAATCTATACTGGAAATTTCAAAAGCCAACTAATAAAAAAGGTTGGAATTACCTTTACACAGCTTCCATACAGGTTATTATTATCTAGTGATAATTCTATCTCTAAGTCTGTTTTGAGAACTTTCTGGATCTAGATGAGCCAAAGAGAACTGATGATTTTAAAAGATGACACTTTTTTACAGGCTCTCCAGGGTGACCCAGAGAGCTTGTGGGACTAACTGCATTTCAGATGCCTGCATTTTCTTCTTCCAGGAAGCAAACACGCTATAAATTGTTTTCTTTAAGATTTAAAGCAACACAGAGGTGTGGGGTTTTTTTAAATGACAGAAAATATTAACACAACAGGCTGTGTATAATCAGTTGTTCCTTGATCTGGGCACTACTGGTTCTCTGTAGGATACTGGTACATAGTGGGAAATTTGCCACCAAAGGAGTTAGGAACATTGTTTTTGTCTGGGGTTTGAGTCCAGATGTTGCCATGACTGTTGTTTTTTATTAGTTTAATATATCTTGAAGTCAGCAAATATATGCTGAGATCCAGGTGGGACAGATGAGATGTGACAAAGTTCTTGGATGATTGATAATGAGCAGGGAAAATCAATTGTGTTAATTTCTGGCTTGTCACTGGGATGGAGAATTAATGAGAAAGTCCCTCTGACTTAATGGTATTTGCACATTATACAGACTGTGATGAAATGGTCTTCAGGCACTGCTTGGCATCACAATTGTGGGATTATTGGAGATCTAGAGGCAGGAACAGAAATCCACAAGCACAAAAACTCCTTTCACAAACAGCCCTAAGCACAGACACAGACCACCTAAGAGAGCTGGAGAGAAAACAGAGAGACATCATTTTTTCCTGCTTGTACTGTGCATTTAGGGACATATTGTAGGGGCTGTGGCCTTGGGGTGTGATGATTCATGTTGTGAGTGGTGCTGTGCTGCTGATGAACACTGTGTCCTAGGGGAATCCTTCCCTCCAGCACTGTAGGCAGCAGGGAGGCTACTTACAGTGCAGTGTTTTCCAGAAAGCTGTTGAAAACACTTGAAAGATTTTAGTCCCCATCTTCCTCTGAGCCCAGGAATGGCTGGCCATTATGCCCACTGAGCATGAACTTTGTGCCAGGCTAGCAACAGTGTTATGGCACAGAGGGTGAAGCAGTGGTGCCAGCCTCCCTGCACTGACCTTCCAAACAAGCCAGGCAGGGCAGCAGCAGATGGCCAAAGGACCTCTGGAGCAGTTTGTGATGCTTTCAGTAACTCCTCTGCAGAAGTGAGCACACTTGTACCTACTTGGATGAGAGGGGATTGCTGGTCCTGATGGTGACTGATCAGGACATCACTTGATCAGGACAGAAAAGCAGATCCACCTCCACAGCTGCCTCCTGTCTGCCAGGAGCTCAGCCAGCTGAGACAGCAGCAGTGTAATTGATGGGGTACTGCTGGATAAGTCATCCATAAACCTTGTGTACTCAGAGCACCTGCATGCCTTTCTTTGCTTTTCTTGTCAACCTCCCTGTCCTTGGTGTACTTCATACACCCTCCCATTCTCCAGTCTACACTGAAGTATGCTGAGTGCTTAAATTCCCAGAAGCTCCCAGGGCTGTCAAAAATGGAATAAAAGGAGATGCTGTATAGAGAGTAACACTAAATTTGTTTAGTGTTTTCTCTCTAAAGATTTGGTGCAGGTTCTTTTCTTTCCATCTCAACATGTCAAGGTTTTAGTTGTGATGGAAAGTTTTGGAAGAGAATGTTTAAAAGTTTCCCTTTCTGACAGGTGGACAGCTACAAGGTTTAGAGTCAGAGGAATAGGCCAGACCTCAAATGCCCCCAGAGCTGAGCTCTGCAGGTTTCTCAGCTGCCTGGGCTGCTTCTATATAGCTGCTTCCATAACCTAGTGGTCCTGTTGGAAAACATACAAGTTTAAAAATTTTTTATGTAACTTTAGCCAGATTTGTTCACCTTTGCCCCAGGGGAAGAGAACTGATAGACTCTGTACAAAACCTAGCCCATGCCTGGGGATATGTGACTGGAGCTGGCTTCACATTTGAATAATATTGTCTTTGCTAGGTATAAATCAAGATGGAAACCTCATGGACCAAAATAATTTTTGTCCTGCTTGAAATGACTCCAGCAGAATCATAGAAAGGATGAATTTGTTCTTTTCTGCTAACTCTCAGCATTCCTGGGGCTTTAAAGCCAACATGGGAGAGCTGGTATCTCTTGTTTCCCTCATATCTCTTTGAAGCTGGCATATTTCTTATGCTTTGGGCATTAACATCCTCCCTCACAGCCAGACAGTGACAGCAAGCAGCATGTAGTGGCTGTAGTATCATTCTTCAGTTTCTTCAGCAGAGTATAATCACTAGCTCTGTTACCATATCACTGACATAGAGCGTTACTAATTATGATGATTAATGGGTTTAATTTACTTAGAAAGAATAATGTGCAATAATTCCATTGTCAAAGCTGAAAATCTGGAGTTCCAGCTTCAGATCCTGTCAGTATTGTTGTTACAAGCCCTTTTGTGCTAGGCAAAAGTCATTCAGAGATGTTATTTCCCAGATGTTTTAGAATATAAGCTGCCTTGAGAATTTTCCTTTCCACTGATAAGTCTGTTTTGCCATTAAAAAAATCTTTTAGGAAAATCCTGCCTTACTTTTTCTTTACTGTGCTTAAAATTTTCTGTAACTGTGCTTTTATAAACAGTGAGAAATATTTATTATCTCTTGTGTGGAAGTAAAGGAGTCTGCTGGGTTTTTTTGTAGTGGTAGGTGAGAGACAGCTCTTGGTGCTATAGAATATGAAAGGTATTGGTTCATTTGAGGCTGGACAAGCCCTGCAATGCTTTGTTTTCTGGCTCCCAGGCTACCTGGGACTGCCTAATGCAGGTCTGCCTGTCTCCTAAGCTTGAAGGAGCAATACTGGAAGGAGTTCTTACACCAGGAGAGTTTCATGCTATCCCTGTTGATGGGCAGCTTGAAAAAAGTATTACAATTTCTCGCAGGATCAAAGTCTCTAAAGATGGTTTGGGCTCCAGCTGAGCTGTCTCAAAGCTGGTATAGTCCCTGTACACTTCATATTTCTCTAAAACAACCTGGCTGCTTTTCCAGGTTCTTCTCACCACCTAGGTTTGGCTGGCTGTGATTTCCATGCACCAGTTAAGTTTCTGAGATCAGCAAGATCAGTTCTTTGCTCAGTAAGCAAGGCAGAAGAGGTCAGATACAATGCAGCATTGTCTGTGATTCAGGAATCTTTATGTCTTTGTTGATTTAATTATGTCTTGTGAGCAAGAAACATTTGCCAGAGGTAAAATAATAATAATAGTAATAATAATAATAAAAAAAAAAAATCTACATTTCCTTTATTTCCTTTCCCAGCTGTCATTCTGAGATCCAGGGACTCTGTGCTCAGAGCAGCTATAAATAAGCTGTTAAATAATAATGCACTTATATTATAATTAATAATATTAATAATAATATATTTATATAGAAATAATCTAATAATGCACTTGCACTTATTATTATAAATAATGCACTTAAACCCTAGGGACTGTTGTGATCTAGTGAGTCACACAGTCAACACAGCTTAATCTGTGTACCTCTGCTTCTCCAGGATCACATTTTGTGATCTGTCCTCATGTCAGTACTTTGCATCAAGGCCTGGCAAAGAAATAGCTCACATGTCCATAGCACTGTCTGTTAAGCCTTAATGATGCTGAAGCACCAACAAATTAATTGTTCTGTGACCAATGGTGAAGGGAAACTGGAAACTTGACCAAGTACAGGAAGGTTCTATTCACATACTACTAACTCCCATGACCCCACTGTGGCCTGGTCAAGTGTCCCCCCACTCAGTGCTCTGCCTGCCACAGTTTGAGGCCAAAACCTTCTGTAAAAGCATCTGAGGTAAGGAATCCCAGCAGGATGAGACCCCACAGGGAGGTGTTCAGTGCATTTAAATAGGTTACATTTCTCCCTGTTGACAGAGCAGCACCAGAGGCTTGTTGAGGTGAAGGCTGTGTATCAGGTGCCTGATGTCCTCTGGAAGGCAGCTCTACATTTTTCATTTTTTTCTTTGTTTTAAGGTAAAGTCTCTGGGGTTTTGATGCAGAAGAAACACAGTGCAGCAGGGCCCTGGTTTAATTTGAGATGTTTAAGAATGCTGTAATATTCAAGGGGAGATTTCATGGCAGAAAAGAGGGCAGTGTTGAACTCTGTGTGATTACCTACTGGCTCAGCTCTTATTCAAGTATCCATTAAATCAGTCTCCCCTTAAATGAAGCAGAATCTTCATCCTTTCCCTCATGCTCCACTGAAAGAGTTAATAGATAATGCTCAGGTTTATAGCCCTGTCAGGATGTTTTTAATTACCTGCATTGTTTTATTACATAAAGGTGATATTTGCTCCGTTAGGCTATTGGCATCTTTGCAGGAAGCAAACAAACCTACTGGCATCCATCAGGCTGAGTAATTACAGAGAGTTTGTTTATTTTTTACAGGTTTCCTAATCAATACTGGCACTGTCTCTGCAGACTGGGCTCCAAGCCTGCCTGCTCATGCAGCCAGTTTATCCTGCTGCCTTAGCAGTCAGCTATTTGGGAGATGATGAGGGTTTGATCATCCTGAAAAAACAGGAGTGGGAGAGGGAAATGCTGTAGGATCATCCCCAAGAGCCTAAGCAATGAATACCCAGACTGTGCCCACATCTCTTCCTGTGGGATTTTACAGCTCATGGAATCTAGTCCTTTGTACCACAGGGAGCTGGGAGGTGCCTTTCTCTGGCTGTGTTTATTGATGTCTGTGGGTATCTATTCAGTGAAGTCTTTTGGATATTTCATGTGAACAAATTTCATGTGTGTCCCCCATTAGAGCAGGCCAGGTCTCCTCACCCAGCTCCTGCCTTTCCAGGTCTGTGTTTGGGAAAAAAACCTGAAAAAAGAGAGCCCAAGTGTATTCCCCTTCATCTCCTCAGCTTCACAGGCTCAATTATACTTGTCCAAATCAGGTGTGAAATGCTGCCTAGCAGAAAGGAAGCTTTTTGTATTGCAGTGGCAATAAGGTGCCAAGTGGGAGCAGCCTAATCCAAGGCATGGACACAGTGTCACTCTAGTTTTCAATCCTTGCAGTGCATTGCTGAGGATTTGTGCCAGCCATCCATCTTTAGCCATGAAATACTTCAATGGCAGACCAAATGCATCCTTGGGAGAGGAAGAGATGCTCCAGAGCTCCAGAGCTGGTGACTGCTGGGTTGTGGAGACTAGCAGAAGCAGAAGACCCTGTTCAGGAGATGGAGGAGGCCAGGGACAGCAGAAGGTTCTGGCTCCTTTTCTAGTGAGTGTAGAAAGGGAAAGAAAGGACTGGACATTGAACTAAGTGGTTTCCATGGTAGAAAGGAACAACTTCTGAGTGCAGAGACAGAACCTCTTCCATCTGTGTTAGAGTTTAAGTGGCAGGTCTTGGATTGTGCAGCCTGACCCTCAACTGGAGCACGTTCATCACAGGAGAGCACAGTGTCATCCCTGTTTGAGCAGAGAGATGGGGTATAGAGCAGTAACAGTGATTTCCTGGAGAGAAAGGAAGATGCAGTGACCTCTGAAAGGAGGTGGGGAGACCCAGCAAGGATGGCAAAGGAAGAGAATAATTCATATAAATGGCAGTGATTTCACCCTCCTCTCCAAGGTGTGATGAGGCTGATGCCTTGATACAGGAACATGTCTGGGGAAATAACTATGAAAAGTCATATATTCCCCCTCTCAGTGGCTGCCTCCTCTCCTTCTCACAATGAGAGCCTGTGGAAAGGGGAACAAGGCCTTATGTGCTGACTTGCTGTTGATCTGAAAAGTGCTGTGTCTTGGAAAGTTAGAGTAAAGGTTCATAAATGAATCCAGCTTGAAGGCTGATTGGTATTCTGTTCTGGTGCAAAGTGCTTAAGAAAAAATCTTATTAATTTCTCCTTCCACAAAGAGCAGGAGTGCAACAGTAATCACAGTATCAAGTCATAAAAATAAAAAAACTCCATGAAAATAGATGTTAAGACTCTGGAGGGTTCAGCAGGGGAAGATTGTGTTAAGATAAAGTCGATTATAACACCAGTGGGCATTAAACGTTGTCACTGCATGGTAAATCATATCAGGAAGTCACAATAGCAGCTCTTTACCCAGTCAGGGATAGAACACTCTGATATAGCACTTGATTTATTCTCTGTCCCTGTGACACCATCACTAGCAAACACCTAGGTAGAAAGAGGAGAGGAAGAAGGGAGAGACTTGGGAGCTGGACTGGATTTCTGAGCTGTGGTTTTGGGGGAGCTGGGTGGGACTGGAGTGATGCCAGACACATTCCTCCCTTCCCCTTCTGCCAGATGCTGAGGCTTTGCAGATGTCCTGCACTGCAGAAGCATGGATTGAAGCTTTCCCCAAAACACTTTTATCTCCTGAGGGGTAGCAGCAATGATCTGAGTAGGATCACAGTGTCCCACAGGGAGCATCTTGTGCTCCCCTCACTGATGGAGGCTGCCACTGGGCTCCTCCACTGTGCAGACTGTCCCACTGCCCCCACAAAGGCAGCATCCCAGCAGCAGTTGCCAGTCCCAAATATGTGCATGTGCAGCCTGGAACATTCCCCAGCCCCAACTGTGGCATCCCACAGCACACCTCCACACCCCTCAGCTGTCCAAACACTTCTGAAACTTGCCCTCTCCCTTCTCTGCCCCAAGTAAATTGCCAAAATCTCTTTATTCCTTGCTTAGAAGTTACAATCCAGGAACAATGCAGGAACCTATTTAAATCTGCCAGAAATCTCCTAATGGACTTTACACATCACATAGCTTGAGCAAGTACTTTCACTGTAAGTATGTTGGTAAATGGGCAAGACAAGGGCTACTGTCTCTCTCCTCCCTGGCCAATGCTTTATGTGCATCTTCCCAGGAGTGTGACCCAATTCTGTCTCAGATATGGATTAAACTAATGCCAAGAATCACCTCCATTCCCATTTTGCAGCTGAGTGCTTTCAAACTCCTGCCTATCATAGTTCCATATCCTTGACAGATATGCAGTTGAAAGTCACTTTGTATTCTGCCCCAGATCTAAAGTATCTACCAGATAGCCTTACCAGCAAGAGGTGGGAAAAATCACAGACAAGTCCTGTGATTTTCTTTTGTACAGACACTACTGACACCTGCAAAAAGGTCTTTTGCTAGTGCAGCTTGTGTGGCTTTTGCAGATGGTTTAACTGTAGCAGCACTTACTTTCACCTGTCAGAGAAGCAGGAGGAATTCTGTACCTTCCAGAAGCCTTGGCAAAGGTTGGAGCACTGCTGTCTCCCTTGCACATGGACAGTGACCTGCTCTGTCACCATCAGAAGTGTCCTGGACACACAAGGTGTTGTCCTATTAAACTCTATGACTGACAGCAAGGTCTGTTAGAATCTCAGACTGATCCTCAAGTGAGGCAAGAGCATAAGAGCCTTGGCCTTTTTGGGGTGCAGTTACATTAAAAACTTTCCCTAAAACTCCATTTTTTTTAGTCTTGCTTTTTCAGATCAAGCAAATGTTGTTTTCATAGTTCTCCCTCCAAAAGGAATTTGATGTGGAAAGCTGTATGGAAGCTGTCTCTCCATCTTTGCTAAACTTGCACAGGTGTCTCTTGTATAAATGTGCTTTTAAAACTAAAATATATGTTTTTTTCTGGTCTTGGCACCCTACTCTCTCTAGTTCCAGGTGGAGAGTCAGTATGTGGGTGTTTCATTAGGGTTTCTGAGTATTATGATCCTGAGAAATGAAGGCAAAGGCATATAAAGTATAAAAGGCTTTTGCTGAGATGAAATATTACCTTGTGTAGATTAACTAAGTTTTTTCACTAGCTAATATGCACATTTAGAAACAATTTTAGAGTGTGAAAACATTTAAAAGGAATGCTAATTTCAAGCTGAGAAAAGTATGTTTGTTTAGAGAATAAGAAAGCCAGGACTGACCAGGTAAGAAGTGAACTGAGTTAATTCTGATTCTTCTGGTTCAGCTACATTATTTTGCTCATTAAAGCATTTCAGATCTTTTGCCTGTTGCACTGCTTTATGAGCTCTCATGTGGTGGAGGGGGAAGAGAAATAAGACTCAACTTTCCTAAAGGATGTCAGGGGACATAACGAGAAGAATGGAATAAAAGCTGAACAGCAGCCAAAGAGCTGGAAGGAGGATAGAATAGCAAGCTGCATATTATAAACAAGCCCCTGAGATTGAACTGCAGGATTTCAGCTAACTTGTAAGGTATGGTTTCCCAAAGACCAGCCTGGATTCACCCAAGTGCTGAGCTGTGTTCAGAATCCTGTTAGAAGCAGAAGAATATTAGGCAAAACTCTCAGTTTGCCCCAATACTTCTTCTCACAAATATTTAAGTAGGTGCATTTTGCTGCTACAGAGGTTTCTTGAAGTAATTTGAAGTTTCATGCACAAGCACTCAGAGTCAATATGAACAGCTACACCCTTCTGTGCCCTTCAATTGAAACTGTTCTATGTGACTTATGTGCCCAACAGCAAAGTAATAACTGCTCAAGCCTGGGAATTTTTATCAAAATTTTATGTCCAGTACAGATAAACTCAGTAAACAGCTCTGAATAATGACTCTATTTCTGGAAACTCTGTTTTCCATCATGGTAGGATCACAACTTGTGCATATTTATTCTTATACAACTCTGTGAAATGTAGCAGTACCAAGAAATTGCATCTGGTTTATACAAAGGAAGCTAAAGAGGTGACTTGATCACAGTCTGTAAGTACAAGGAGAAGATTTCTGATAATAGAAAACTCATTAATCTAGCAGACAATGGCCACAGTGAGATCCAGTGCCTGGAAACTGAATAGCTGGAGGTGTATGATGTCTGACTCATGCTGGGAATAAAATGTAAACAAGGAGATAATTAGGTACTGGAGCAATTTGCCTCGGGTTGTGGTGGATTGTTTCTTATTAGGAGTCTTTGAATGAGGCTGGGGGCTCTTCCAAAAGTGTATGATCCCTTAGGTGGCCTGGCTTGCTGAAGGAATGTGGTGGTCTTTCAGCTGTAGTGGCTGGGAGCCTTGCTTTTGTTTCCTCATCATTCTGCCATCTTCTTCTGGCATTATTCAGGGTGTTACAGAGGGACCGTGGGGAACACCCCACAATGTCCTTAAAATCAGTGGTGGGTTGGTCATCAGCACCAAAGGGATCAGGATTTTACTCCTTGTTTTATTATTTTTATTGTTAATAATAAAACAAGGCTGAATTTGGTCCTCCAGCCTTTGTCTATGGCAGGAGAGCTGTGCCTTATGTCCTTGTACTCTTCTGCTGGCTGGGACTGGTCTTCACCTACATGAAAACCATGTCTAAGCTTGCAGCTAATGAGACTCTTTCCATGCAACTGCAGTGTGTCCCCAGCTGGACTCTGGTTATCCATTACAGTTCTGTTTCTCTATGAATATTTTTATTAGAAATAGCAGAGAAGCTTCAGGTCAAAATCCTAGGGTGAAAGAGAAAAGTTATAATCTAGAACAGAATATCCAGAAGTGTTTATTTTGAAGTTTCTCTGACAAAAATGAGCTCTGTATGCTGTCCTGACATTGGGAAGCTGAAAAAACTGTCTAGTCTAGGTTATCTCTGTCTGCTTAATGTAAACTATTTTCCAGTTTTCTGAGCATTCTGTCTTGCTCCCTCAGGGGGATTCCTACATGATTTTCATAGGAAATTTCCCTCTGAATCTTATGCCAGACCTGTGTTCCTCACATGCTGGGAAGTACAGCATACCCAGCCTGAAACTGCATATGCAAATAAAATCATGAGGCTGTATGTCTGAGGCCTTAGTTCCATCATCTCCTGTGGTCAGAAGCCTAATGAGCTGTGTTATTAAACAACCCTAGATTGTTACCCTGTGCTGGTGATGAACATGACCAGTGGACAAAGAGGAGCTAAGCTTCCCAGGAGTATTGATTTCTTCTCTGCTCACAAATCTGGATTGCATTGCTGACGGGGTGTTGGTTTAGCACTTTAGTGACTGCCCAGAGCCTCATCCCACCCAGGGAAGGCAAATGTGACTACAAAGGTACTAGCTACTGACTAGGCAAAGGAAGGAGCTCCCCACATCTGCCTTGATGGCTTCTGTGGGTTTTGAATCCAGCCTAAGAACTCCCTAAGGTGGTGAATTTCTCTGGAGATGCTCCCCTTGCTCAGGCCAGGTTCCTGCTGTGTTGGACACTCAGAGACTTGCTGCTCAGAGGGTGTGGTTCAGGTGGGGAGGGCAGGCAGTAGAGAGGTGCCACCATTGAGTCAGAAATGACACAGAGTCAGCCAGGAGGCTGAGTGGCAAAGCACCCTGGCTTTCCTGAAACCACTTCTTTTATGCACTGCTGGATACAGGTGGCCCTGATTGGTCATTTAATCAATACATTTCACCTGATGGGCTAATTAACAAGACACCCATTTGTAAACAATCTTATGAGAATAACAGGAAAACAGATATTAGAAAAACAACACCTGCAGGTTGTTTTTAATAATTGGCTATAATTGTTTATCTCCAGCTCCCTCAAGCTTCCCAGACCAATTCTGGGAAAGCTTATCTAGCTTTCTCTATCTCTGCCCAGGCTGTCACATCCTCAGGGAGGTGGAGAGACAAAGCTGTACACCCATTTGTTTGTCCATTTTATCTCACCTTGGGTGGCTGCAGGGTGGTTATTCCAGCTCAGCTGTTGCACTTTATATTCTTCAGCTGCAATTCATTACATGTCTGACTGCCAGGGTGTGCTGAGAGGCAGAGACTGGGAACCTGAGGCTGATGAGATGCTCATCAGAACACCCAAGCACATACCTGCTGATTATTGCAGCCCTCCTGGGAAGAACTAGCCATGAAAGGGACATGTCAGATCCTGCTCAGAGGGCAAAAGGTATGAATCAGCACTTGGAAACAGAAAAATTAACAGAGCTGGCCTCATTACTGAGTAGCAGGTTTTTGATAACTCCCATTCCTGGTGACTCTGAGGGAAGGAGGCAGTGTTGAAGTATTTCCCTCTTCTGTGGCCAGTTTTGATTTAGGAGGAAGGAGCAGGAAAGAACAGTGGTATGAGAGACAGGTAATGCCATTATGATGATATAAAACTAACAAGAGGCACATCCTGAGTGGCAGAATGAGGCTCAGCTGTGTCTGGAGTGTGGCAGAGTGGTGCCTAACTTTCCATTTGCCTCCCTTGCCTCATAGTGGGATGTGCTCTGGGGAGCTGGAGCACCAGCAAGGGGGTGACAGGGCTGGAAAGGAAATAAATGTACCTGTACATAGGGCTGCCCTTGGGAATAGCTGGCTATTAATAACAGTAATAACATATGCCAGGATGTGGAAGAAGCATATTTTGTAAAGTGCTGATCACTGCCACTATCTGGGGTAGAAACAAATTGGAAAAAAAACCCAGTTTCATTATTTTATAATGTGCAGTAAGGCCACTTTTTTTTTTTTTTTAATTGTTTCCTTGTGTTTAAATTTTGTGTGTAGGAGAGCTGTTGTTAGTAGGCCATGGTGCAGATTGGCAGGTAAATTGGGGTGCTGTGTGTGGGAGGGTGCTCAGCAGCCCCAGGCAGCCATCACTAGAGTTAGCCAGAACAGAAAGATGTCAAAAAGCAGAGAACAGGGTGCCTTGTTTAACCCTGTAGAGCCTCTCTTACATGCTGAGTTGTACCACTCTGACATCAAGACTCTTTAAAATAATCTACTTTAGTCAACTGTGAGACTCCAGTTTGCAGACATGGGAAGAGAAGCAAAGACAGTTGAAGAAATATCCTCAAGTATGAAATATGAAGAAATAGATTGTGGATCACTGGAAGAGCCAGGAGCAGAATTCAGTGGCCCCAGCTCACCTACATGTGCATGTTTGCATGTTTAAATCAGCTGAGAACAGTGGATGTGTCCCCTGCAGTGGGGCAGTTGTCTTGGTGTAGCTTTGCACCTTGTGTAGCCCAGAGGAGTCTCAGCTCTCTGGTTAATGCTGCTGCTCCCACAGCATGAACAGCAGTATTTCACACAGCTATTATTGTTTGTCTGAGCAGCACAATTCAGAGCAAACTTGGGTCTGAGGGAAGGGTAAATGTCAGTGCTTCGTTTCTCTTGACCCATCATTTAATCTTTCTGGTTATGAGCCAGACATCCCCTTGTCCTTGCAGTGCACTGTTGAGAGGGAGAAGGAGGCCATACAGCCTTCAGGGCCTCTGTCTCATTCTATTTCTCTAAGCTGTGAGCAGCATGGGACTTTGTGTAAGGCCTTAATGATGCCCAAGCAAAGGCTGACTTAAAAACTTCCTTTGTGATCTGTGCTGTAGATGGAGCAATAAATGGATAATAAAAGGGCTGGAGACTGAAGGGAAACCCTCCCCTTAGGTTAAGGGAAATTAAATCCCTTGGGGGTGTGTGTAATGCATGAGGCTCCATTATTCTTCTTGGGACAAGCAGTGTATGATCCCTTGGTTAGACAGATAAAAGGATCATAAACTGAAATGGCTCCACATAGTCTGTGTGACTCAGATGGCACCAAAGAATGTGCTGGCAGTAACTGGATACAGCTCTGCTTGTCTTGGGCTGTGAAAACAGCTCCTGTTACACTGCTGTTTTGGTTTGAACAGACAGGTGTGTGCTAAGGAAGGCAGGAGCCTCCCCTGAAACAGAAAATGTAAACCCCCTCCCTGCAAATTGTTATAATTTTGAAATTAAGGGGGGCTCTCAGGTGAAGATATGGGAGCAGGAAAACAGTTCTTTATTAAGAAAAAAAAAAAAAGAAAATATATTAAAAAAATATGCAGTAATAGAAAACAACACTGCCAGAGTCAGAACAGGCCCTGGCCCCCTGTGGGTCAGGGTGGTGGCAGCAGGGCCATCCCATGGTGGCTGCAGCCCTCCTGCAGTGCCAGCTGTGGCTCTGCTGGAGCAGGGATCCTGGACAAGTGTGGAATTTTCCTCTGAAGATCCAGTGGTGGTGTGGATGGGGCTGGTGTTCCTCTGGGAATGCAGTGGAGAAGAAAGCTGCTCCTCTGGGAATGCAGCACATGCAATTTTCTGAACTTGGGTGTCTCTACAGGCTTTGTGTAAGGTCTTGTGTGATCCTGTGTCCTTCTTGGTCTGGGGTACTTGTATCACTGTGCCTGCATTTTTTGGGTGACAAATGGCTCAGCTTGGCTCTTGCTGAGGTGTCAGGTTTAGGTCAGAGTACAAACTCCAGTGCTGCATAGTGACATGCTGCAGCTTGTTTTGTATTTCTTGAGCTACAGGGCATCACCTTTCTCCTCTGTACTGAGCTAGGCTTGATTCCTTCTGCCAATGGCAGCTTCTGAACAACAAAATATTCTTGCCTTCAAAACCATGCAGTTGTCCTACCTGGAAGTGAGTAACACCTACCACAAAGCTAGCCAATGGGAAAGCAATTCCTGGGTACTGCTGGCACTGAAAAGCAGTGCTCAGCTGTGTGAAGCACTGTAATTTGTGGCTTTGAAACAGGACCACCTCAATCACTAAAGACCCAAAATATGTCTGTCATCTTGCTTTACTTCCATGGCTTTGAAATTGTGAGAAATCCTGCGTGGATTGTCCACTCCCTGCTCACTCTGTCTCCATCTCTTTCCTTTGTTTCTCCTTCTGCCTCTGCATGCCACCATGAAGAAGCTATTGATGGATCCCTGAGTGATTCTCAGCTGGTGCTGATGGATTGCTGTGCTCTTTGCTGCATGCTGCAGTTGTCTCTGCAGTTCAGTCTGCTGGACTGACAGGGCCCATAAATCATCCCTGGAAGGAAAGGAGCTCTGAGAGCTCTGGCCCCATGTGGGATATTGAGGAATTTGTGACTCTGTGTCACCTGAGCATCTCTGCAGGATATGCTCAGGTGACACAGACTCACAAATTCCACTTGCACGTGGACAGTAGAAGATCTGGGAGGATGGGATCTCAGATCTGGCTGCCAGGCTCTCATATGCCCCAATCTGGTTTTGAGACAGCTGGGTTGGAAGGGTTGGGAACTTGCTGTTTCTCCTTCTGCTGTTTCCTTTCTGTGCATGGAATTGAAAAAGAAGGAACTGTGATGTGAAGAAATTGTAGAGGAGAATTGGGCCAGTGGCTTATGTGTTGTGCAGGCAGCTGTGGAACCTTTTCCCAGAAGATGTGGATAGCAAGCAGGGAAAGGGAAGAGTTTGGATAGTGTTGCTACCTTTTGCTTAGTCCTCTTTTATTTATTTATTTATTTATTTATTTTAATTTTATTTTCTTTTTGTGTGGAATGGAAAGAGCTGAAAAACATAAGGAAGACCCTTGGGGGAAAGAACAAGGGAATCCTAGCTAGGCAAGCAGGTGAAGCTGCACATTTGACTATCCCAGAATGCAAGAGATGCTTGATCATTGCCTGTGTCAGGAATTTCCCAAGGATGTCCTTGAAAGCATCTGCAGCAGAGGTACTTAATCCTCCTGGTACACCATGGGGATGGCACAGATACCACCAATTGTTCCTATAAAGCATCCAAACATCTTCCTTGCAAATCCTGAAGTTATTTAATGGAAATTCCCTGGTTTCTCTGCCTTGGGTCTCATCAGGCTAATGAAGGCCTCACATACCTCTTTAACCACCATGCCACCGGGGGTCTAGTGAACATCTGGAGTGGTCCCCAACAATTCCCCATTTTCCACAGGGTGGCAGTAGCATGCTTTCGATTTCCATGCTGGGGGCTCCCACTTGGGTGCTTCTCTGTCAAGGTTCTGGCTGGGATTAAACCTGAAAAGAGAAATGTTTCTAGCAGGGAGAGAAGGAATTTGCACATACTCCATGCAGGCAGCATGCATCCTCAGATGAAGCATCCTGGCAACGTTAAAAGACAGCAGGCAGAGCTACAATGAAGGATGTTCCCACTTCTTTTCAATGCACCATGAGCTTGCCTTCCACATGAACCCTACTTGGGTCCACCCTGCACAGAAAGCCCCCAGGGCAGGAAGGAGATTTAGTTTCTCAGGGCTTGAAACTGTGAAATGAAAGATGAAATTTTTATTTTTATGGCTGGATTTGAAATTATGGTGAAAATTCTCAACAAAAATACCTCATGAATATTCCATTACAGTGCCAGCAACATTTTGCAGTAATGGATTATTTATATATGAAATCACCAAAGCTTCATAAATAATAGAGTAGCAGCAGTCTCTGCTGTGTTTTATGTTCCCCATATCCAGCATGGGGGTGGAAGGATGTGTCTTGGCAGCAGATTTACAGGCTGTCTCAGCCCCTTGCAGGCTGGGCACAGCTGGGAGGACAGAGGCAGCAGAACAAAGCCTGCAGGTGAGGGCCCTGGAGCTGTCAATGTGTACAAGGGAATGTTCCCTTTGCTCCAGTGCTTGTGGGTGCCCCTGGCTGCAGAGAATTTATGGTATAGCAAGAAACATAACTGGTTTTGAGGGCATAGGTGGGAGCATGTGCAGAGGGAGGAAACTTTCATCCAGGACACGTTGCTTGTGGGCAAGCAGATCAAGCAGCTGGCTGCCTTTGGCTTGGTGTAGCTTGATTGCAGCTGTCTGCATGGCCATAAACATACAGGATACCTGCAAGGATTGACTGACATGGACTCTGCTTCTGCCAGCAAAGCAAAGCCAGTTTATTGCACAGTTCACCCATATTTGTGAATTTGTTCATACTAAATTTTCCACTCCAACCCCTTTGTCCCAGTCCTCTTACAAACACCATATTCTGATTATTCTTACACTAGTCATGTCCTTTGTTATCTCTTTCACCAGTAAAGTCCTGGTTGCATCTCCCCCCCTCTCAGGATCAGTGTCAAAGGGTCAGAGTGACCAGATATGATGTCTTCACTTCTGTCCTTGCCTTGAGTTTCTCTCTCCCTCACCTTTCACTGCCAAAAGATCAGGAGTGCTAAAAGGGCCTTTTCAGGGCCAAAAGATCTGCAGAGCTAGCCAGCTCAGCTCCTGCAGCTCTCTGATCTCTGACAATATCTCCAAACTGGACTGCTAGCACTAGCAGGATATCAAGTGGTTTAAGGAAAGGAAGCCCTCATTTCTCAGCCTAGGCCCTGAGTGATCCATGCTCAATGGTTTGAAATCATCCCAAAAGCTCCATGTTGCTAATGATCTCCTCTGGGAAAGGCTGGTGTTGTCCTAAGTGGGAATGGGTAAAGGACAGGGCATCCCTCTAGCCAGAGCAGCACCCACTTGTCTCATTTAAGTAAAGCTGTGCTTTAATTGCCAGGACAAATCTCTCCCTCCCCTTTTCCAGATGAACAATGGGCATGTGCTGTGCAGCTTGTTGTACCAGAAAGAAGCATGATTCTGGGTAATGTACAATGGAGCTCCTCTTCTCCAGCCCAACCCCACTGTTCAGTCAATAATAAAGCAGAATAACAATCATTTCCTTATCACCAGGCAGCAGCATGAGCACCTGATCTTTGCAGACCCCACTGCTCTCAGAAGAAAGGTTCTTCTGCCCAGACACCTTTACTAGGTACTCCCCAATCCTATGGGAATGAAGAGAGCTAAGCCTTACATTCCCCACAATCTTCTCTCCTCTGCTGAAGGTTTATGCTGAAGTCCTTCTTCTTATTGCTCCCACTAGGAAGGAGAGCTGCCAAATCACTGAGGGATGATTCATCACTCTCATTTGGTGGCAGCATATTTATCCCCCCACCAGCCCACCCAGCAAAAGAAAAGAGATGAATTCCTGTCATCTCTTTTTATGGGACATATAATCAGGTGGTAACGTGGAGCGTTGCCTCAGCTCAAAGTAATTCAGGATGAATTATTCATTCCCTTAAAATGTCCTTAAAAGAAAGGGAAACCATCTCCCTCTCACAGTATCTCTTCCTGGCATTGCTGCAGTTGGGCTTTGGTTGAGGAGTCTGATGGGATGTGGAGAGTTTCCCACCATGTCCCAGCACCTCCTGCAGCTCTCTAGAGGCTGACACAGCATTTCTGCACTTCATCCCAGGGATGAAGATGAATCCCCCTGCTTGAGTTCCAGGAACAGGTTTAAATGTTTCTCAGCATCCTCCTGAGGGCTTGTTAAGGGGGCTTGGAGTTAGGGGGGCTGGGAGTGGCTATTTTTTAAATCTGCTTTCCACTCATTTATCCTCACTTTAAATAAAATAATAGGGAAAAAATTTCTTTCTGCTACGAGAAAGGCCACGTGTCTGAGTTCCTTGAAAGCATCTGCAGGATGCTGCAGAACTAGGGCTGTTCCACTTTGCCACACAGGTAATTCAGTTTATGAAGAGTTTGTAAGAAAATGGTGAATGAAACACGAACTTTTTATGTCCATGGAGAAATTAGTTCTCAAAATATCATGGCTGAAAGAAGTAGGGAAGGGAAAATAAGCAAAGCAAAGTGAGAAATATTGTAAACATATTAAGCTGGGTTTCTCTGCTTCAGTGTTTGGAGCTGTCTCTGCTATAAGTGGTATTGATTCAGAAACTTATTTGTGCTACCTGCTGCTATCAGCTACTTTTCTCTTACTGCTTTCTTTACCTGCTGGACAGCTGATGGTCTGGCAGAACTGAAACCCCAAGTCTTCTTAACCTAGAGCTCATGAGAGCTGGAAAACAGAAAAAAAGTAATTTTCACTACTGCTGTTTCCTGCTGGAAAGACAAACAACCCACATGGCTCATATGGGTGGGCTTTTTCTAATGTCTTTAATTGGAATGGGAGAAGTCTGTAGCCTCCAATTCCTGACCCTTCCTTCAGCTACCCTGATGAGGAAATTATTGGCTTGTTTTGCTGATTCCTTATAGTGATCCCTCTATATATATAAAGATGAAAAATAAAGCAAAGTCTAGCTTCTTTTTTCCAAATTCAGACCTCCAGTATCAGAGCAGCCCACAGGATTTTCTTGGCTACAATCCAGTAAAATGAAAATGAACATTCAAGTTGTTGAAAAGGCTTTGAAAACCTCAGTCTAAGCCTTTAAACGTCCAATTACTTTCTCACTGCCCTGACTTCAGGTCAGCTTGGTCTCTTGACTTCACTAAGTGCTTTAAAACTACCTTGAATTTCTCATCTCTTTTATTCTATGGGTGTTCTCTTTCTCTGCCTTTTTTTTTTTTCCTGACCTTTCATGAATCCTTTTTTCCCCCTTCTTGCTCAAAAGCAGACAGGCAGAGATGCAGGGCAGGGGTAAGGTGAGGGTGCCTGCTTCAGTGTCCTGCAGCCACATCACCTCAAGCTGTTGCCAGTTCTTGTGTACTAAGCAAAATTGGGCTGGATGGTAGATGCTGAAAGAAACCTGATTTTACAGGAGACAATGTTGGAAACCTGGGAGCTTTGTGTGCACAAGGCTCCTAATGTGACACCAATTATCTTGGTCCCAATGTTGCCATGAGGTATGGGAGATCACTTGAGGAACCAGTGATTTTGCTCAAAGGTTGCCCATTTCTACAGTATTTACTGTGAACTTTGCATGATTTCATCTTCTGGAGACCCTAGAGGAACAACATGCCACGAGCTATTTTGTTGTGCTGAGAAATCAATTCCAGTCTCACAGCTGCAGTGAAAAGCTTGAACATTTGACCCAGGTATGCTTAAAAAAGTTTCTTGTTTTCTAAGCCAATTTCATGAGTTATAAAGTGTTTGACTCAGATGTGAATTCAAGAGACTTAAAGCAGTTTTAAAAAACCTGGCTGTCAACAGTCCCTGTGCCTACATGTGTTGAGTAACCTTGGTGTCCAGACTGATACCACAGAGAGACAGGGAGATCTGAGAAATTCCTAGAAATGAACCCTCAAAGGCATTTGCCAGTAGGATCCTGAGCTGCTGAACATTTTTGAAAGATCAGGGTTTCTACTGACTGTACAAGTGCTAGTGTCAGTAGTATTTTGGAGGATGCTTCATGAGCTGGAAAATGTGGTATAATCAGTTGGGCCTGAGTGAAGCAGTGCCCTGGCAGGCTCCTGGAATATGCAACTGGAGCACACTTAGCAGGGCTGTGCAACTTTGTTCTTGACTTGGCAGGCCAGACATCTCAGGGCATTTTTACTTTTAGGGCACTGTTTCTAATTTCTTGTGTTGTGACCATAGTTCAATGTGGTGCAAAGGCACCAGCAGTCCTTCTGAAATCTCCTTTTAGCTGAATATGTGCATCTTTACTTGTCACATATAGGTAAAACCTTACAAAAGAAAGGCCTTGTAAAATCATGGTTCAGGCCTTGCTACTTTGGCTAAGTACAGCTAACAGCTAGCCTGATAATTTCCTGTGAGAAAAGAATTGTGACAGAGAGAATCAGCTTTCATATCAATCTATTCCTGCAGGAACTGATTGCTCCTGTGAGGAGAAAGACTCTTACCCATGAGAAATTGTTTTTTAGCTGGGAGACAAATATGTAAACATCATTAGAGAAGAAAGTTTTGATGGACATGTACACTAGTCATTACCAACCAGTGAAGTGAGTTACAATAAGTTGCTGACCAACTGGAATTAACCACAGTGCCTTCTGATAACCACATAACTATGGGCTGTGTGCAATAAAGATTTGGCATGGTGCACCAAGAAACAGGTGTCTTTTTCCTTTTTCCTGACATTTACTTTTTTTCTGGTCTTTTGTGCAAAGGGCTCTTGTGCTATTTTCTGCTGAAGAGACAGCTGCATTGTATTTACATGGACAAAAAGAGATTTTTTTAATGTAAAAAGCTTGAAATGACTTTATTTTGCAAAGAGATATTTGACATGCTAAAAGGAAGGCGGTCTCATGTCTGGGTGATGGTAATTTATTTTCACTTGTTAAGAGTGCAATATGAACTTGTTAATTTGATGGTGTATATGAGTGCTATCTTTCTATTTTAAATTGTGACAAATTCACCCCCAGACATCTCACAGTTACTGCTCAACATCTTTTCATCTTAAAAAAATCATTGTGGCAAAGGAGATTTGACTCAGATCTGTCTGGTGTAGAATTCATCTCTCTTCATACATAATGCTAAAGGAATTTGCTGAGGTCCTTTATGAGCAAGGCACAGGTACAGACTGTGTCATTGACTGACATCTCTGAATCTGCCTGTCAGGGAGCAATGAAATTCTCACGTGGAGCAGTACACTGGCACATGCACAGGTCTTCTGCCAGTTCATTTGCCTGGGGTGTAAATCTCTCAACTGCCACATTAAAATTGTAATGCCTGTAACAAGTCCTGAAATTGCAGCCATGGGCCATATTCTTTTTGTCTTCTCAGTGTTCTGTTTGGATTCATTCCCTCTGCCAATGTAGCCAGGCAGCCAGAATGTAAATAAATGCTCCCTACCTGGCAGGTGCAGAAAGGTTAGATTTGCATAAAGGGGCCAGTGTAAATTTCTCCTGTTTGTATTCACCTCTCCAACTGGGAATTTCAAGGCAGAGATAAATGTCAGCTGGAAATAGCACTTCAGTGTTAGCAGTTAATCTCCTCCTGCTATGTCCCTGTGTGCTGCTCTTTCCCACACAGATCAGCCAATCTCCTCTTGTGTGAACCTCTCATTACTGGCTGTTCTCTTCTTGCTTTGCTCGCAATCTTGACTTTCCTTTTATGTTTTCTGTCTGTAAATTGAACTCTTCTCATCTGGTAAGTCACTCTACTGAAATGGTTGTGCTGAAACAGCCTGCTACTGGTTTCGTTCCATAAATGGTTCAGAGTGTCTCTGCCCTCTGTTCCTGAGCCTACATGGGTGAAGAATCACAGAGATTCTCTTTTTTGTGCTTCATCATCCAGCAGTCTTGCTCAGGAGCTGTTGGCTGACTGGGGATGCTGCTGCTGCTGCAAAGAAGAATGAGTGCCTCATGGCTGGATGGAGGTTTTCAATCTTTGATCTGGACACTCACTCAAGGATCAGCTGCTGGTGCATTCTGTTACATCTTAGGCTCTGATGGTGGGAAACACTTCAGTCATTGAGAGCAATGACTCCTGCTTCCCCACATCCTCTGCTTTTGAGTCCCCCTGGCTGTTAGTGCCCTGCATGGAGGCAGAGGTCTGTTTAATGACTCTATTCTCCATCACCATCTCTTTGACATTTTTTCAAGTTTCCCCTGCTTATTCTGACTGTTCTTGATAATCTGCTCTAGCTCTGGTTATTTTTTTTCTTCATCTTCTTCTTCTGCCTCTTCTCTTTCACAGACACACAGCCATTGGTCTGCAGCAAAGCTGGATCACAGCTCAATTCAAGTCAACCCTTGTCTTTGTAATTTGAGCAGCCTACATTGCTTTGTTTGTACCAAACAAAGACAGGTTTAAGTGTTCCTTGATTTAGCCTGACTCAGAGACAGCTGCTCTTCCCACTGCTTCCAATGGGATTTAAACCAGCCCGTGGCAATGATGCCCACAGTGCCATCTCCCTTCTGCTTTGCCCATGTGCCACAGGAATCCTGTCTTCCAAGCATCCACCTGGCCCCTCTTTTCTCCAGCTGCCTCCCTCTGTTCTCAGTAGAGTCCCCAGCTCCTCAAGAGTTGTCTCCTGGCTGGGCTGAACCAGACTCTTCTGCACCCTTGGAATAAATTGTACAATTGTCTCAGCATTTCTCCAGAACAGTTTAGCCCCTCCACGTTGGCCTGTGGTGGGGGTGGCTTTCTGCTCCCTTTCTCCCCTTCTGTAATGTGTTAAAAGTATGCTGCTTCAGGCAGCCTCTCCAGGGCTGCTATTGCTACTTTCACTAAGAGGGAGGAGATGAAAGAAATATATCAGTAATTTGGTTCTAAATCACTTCCCCACAAAAGCCAGTGCTGAAGGTCACTTGTAATGAAGCTGTCACACGGGTAAGGCTCACAATCAGGCAGAGGAAAAGGAAAATGAGGCTGGAGATGAGTTCATGGCAATCTTGATTCAATTTCATTGAGGTGCAGGTGTTTGGATTGGAGTTTGGGATATTAGCAGGAAGGTCAGGGCAGAGAAAGTGCTTGTGTGGAGCACATCTGCAGTGCTAGGAAAGGCTGCAGAGCCCTGTGGGGGTGCTCAGCCCGGGCTGTATGGAAACCTGTGAGCTGGGTCACTCTTTGTGGGAAGGGTGACATTGTGCCCTGCCTGCAAAGCATCTGGGCACAGATTCACATCCTCTGAGAACTGCAGGAGAGCTTGCATGGAGGTTTGGATCTCCAGCTTGGAGATTCCAGATGCCTTCCCATAGCAGTGTGTTAATGTGCAGAAAACGAGCCCTGATTTGCAGTAAAATGAGCAAATAGGATTTCTTAATAACAAACATTATAAAATGTTAAAAATGCATTTTCTTTTTACATTTAGACTTTATGCTGTCATAAAAGAAATTAGTTTACCAAAAAAAAAGTAAACACATTGTGCTGGTTTGAAAGCAAACCAGCGGGAGAAATTAACCCCACACAATACAAGAAATTTCAAGCTGGAGTTATAATCAATTAGAGAGATTATAATAAATGCAACAATACAGAAAAAAAACTAGCTTAAAACCACAGAGTACAGCCTGGCCCCTGTTGGTCAGGGTGGTATTCACATCAAGTGGTTGCAGTCTTGTTGAAAGTGGTGGTCCTGTGGAAGGTCTGGTGGTCCTGTGGAAGGCCAGTGGTGCAGTTCTAGGACCCAAAGTGCCCAGATGATGTACAGGCAGGAATGTTCAGCACCAGGACAGGGAATTTCACAACAGAATGATGTAATCCTACGAGTCATAGGATATTTTGGGAAGTCCTTGGTGGCCTAGCTTGCTATAGCTGCCCATTGGCAGAGGTGACCCCCTTGGGCTGGGTGTAGTTATCCCATGAAGACAAGAAAACCCCACATCCAGCTCATAACCTGGGGTGGGGTGTGCACTGGACAGCTGCTGCAAATGCCTTTTTAGAGCATGCACATTCCTTGGCTGTGGTTTTAGTCCATTCTTATCACCTCCAACTTTTGGGCCTTGGTCCACACTGTCTTCAGACAGCGAGTGCTGATGGTTGGCAGATGTGGGCAGGGTCCTCATCCTGTGTTCATTGGGTGTTATCCCATCCCAGCAGGCATTTTAACACAAGCATTGCTGTTTCACTACTATGTCTAAGCTTAATTAACAACAGGAATAAGAACTGCATCAAAATTTCTTTAACACTACACATATAAATTAATTTTAATATTTGTGAAAAGCCAGTATAATAATATATATATGATTATATATACATATTATATATATAATATGTAATAATCTAATATATATATTATAGATACATGTTATTATAATATATATATAATAATATGTATCTATAACACCCTGGTGAGTTTCCCACGTGCATCTACAGACCCAGTGGCCCACATACATGCACATGTGTCTCATAGCAATGTATGTGCATTGTACACAGCTGATATGCAATATCATGCAAGAAATATTGTTCTTGCTCATAATACACAAAACACTGCCCATGTGTGTAAGTGGTGATGTGGACACATAACAGAGGTTTGGAAATCTTAAATAGTTTATAACTCCTGTGCATTTTCTGCTTGTATTTGTAACTGCTTGTGTTTTCTGCAGATGCAAAAGATGCTCAAGCCAAAAATGTTGGTTTGTTTGCTGGAATTTTCCATCAGCACCCCTCTGTCCTAAAAAGCTTTTAAAATTTTTTATATTTATTTATTTGCAGGTCACACCTGTGTATGACAATGCCTTTGTCAGCATCCCAAAGAAGCCTTTCACTGTAGTGGACAAATAAATAAGCCTCTGAGATCCAACTTTGCATATTCAGGTGAGTAGATGTCCTCAAAGCCTGCTTCTGAGTGGTGTTGCCTGGTGCTGTCATGTGCCACAGCAGTGAAAATGGATCTCTTCCAAGAAAATGCATCTCCTCCAATGTTTTTTTTTAAACTTTAAATTTTCCTGCAGAGGTTTTCTATTAGAAACTCATGTCCTTGGTTGCAGGCTCATCTGTTAGACAATACACNCAGAGTACAGCCTGGCCCCTGTTGGTCAGGGTGGTATTCACATCAAGTGGTTGCAGTCTTGTTGAAAGTGGTGGTCCTGTGGAAGGTCTGGTGGTCCTGTGGAAGGCCAGTGGTGCAGTTCTAGGACCCAAAGTGCCCAGATGATGTACAGGCAGGAATGTTCAGCACCAGGACAGGGAATTTCACAACAGAATGATGTAATCCTACGAGTCATAGGATATTTTGGGAAGTCCTTGGTGGCCTAGCTTGCTATAGCTGCCCATTGGCAGAGGTGACCCCCTTGGGCTGGGTGTAGTTATCCCATGAAGACAAGAAAACCCCACATCCAGCTCATAACCTGGGGTGGGGTGTGCACTGGACAGCTGCTGCAAATGCCTTTTTAGAGCATGCACATTCCTTGGCTGTGGTTTTAGTCCATTCTTATCACCTCCAACTTTTGGGCCTTGGTCCACACTGTCTTCAGACAGCGAGTGCTGATGGTTGGCAGATGTGGGCAGGGTCCTCATCCTGTGTTCATTGGGTGTTATCCCATCCCAGCAGGTATTTTAACACAAGCATTGCTGTTTCACTACTATGTCTAAGCTTAATTAACAACAGGAATAAGAACTGCATCAAAATTTCTTTAACACTACACATATAAATTAATTTTAATATTTGTGAAAAGCCAGTATAATAATATATATATGATTATATATACATATTATATATATAATATGTAATAATCTAATATATATATTATAGATACATGTTATTATAATATATATATAATAATATGTATCTATAACACCCTGGTGAGTTTCCCACGTGCATCTACAGACCCAGTGGCCCACATACATGCACATGTGTCTCATAGCAATGTATGTGCATTGTACACAGCTGATATGCAATATCATGCAAGAAATATTGTTCTTGCTCATAATACACAAAACACTGCCCATGTGTGTAAGTGGTGATGTGGACACATAACAGAGGTTTGGAAATCTTAAATAGTTTATAACTCCTGTGCATTTTCTGCTTGTATTTGTAACTGCTTGTGTTTTCTGCAGATGCAAAAGATGCTCAAGCCAAAAATGTTGGTTTGTTTGCTGGAATTTTCCATCAGCACTCCTCTGTCCTAAAAAGCTTTTAAAATTTTTTATATTTATTTATTTGCAGGTCACACCTGTGTATGACAATGCCTTTGTCAGCATCCCAAAGAAGCCTTTCACTGTAGTGGACAAATAAATAAGCCTCTGAGATCCAACTTTGCATATTCAGGTGAGTAGATGTCCTCAAAGCCTGCTTCTGAGTGGTGTTGCCTGGTGCTGTCATGTGCCACAGCAGTGAAAATGGATCTCTTCCAAGAAAATGCATCTCCTCCAATGTTTTTTTTTAAACTTTAAATTTTCCTGCAGAGGTTTTCTATTAGAAACTCATGTCCTTGGTTGCAGGCTCATCTGTTAGACAATACACCTTGACACCATCTATCCTCAGCCAAGCTGTGGTTGGGTCATTTCCTACCAGAAATGACCTACCAGACACAGCTGGGTTGGAGAGAAAAGAGAAATTATGGGACACAAACCCAACTCTCCATGGGANTAGAAACTCATGTCCTTGGTTGCAGGCTCATCTGTTAGACAATACACCTTGACACCATCTATCCTCAGCCAAGCTGTGGTTGGGTCATTTCCTACCAGAAATGACCTACCAGACACAGCTGGGTTGGAGAGAAAAGAGAAATTATGGGATACAAACCCAACTCTCCATGGGACTCTTAACAAAGATTTTTCACAGAAAAATCTTAACAAAGATTTTTCACAGGAGCTGGTCACATTCTGCTGAGCTCCACAGATGTTTTGAAAGGAGGCTTGAATTTCCATGGCAACAGGCAGCATTCTGCTGACTCTGGCAGTCTGTCACTCTCCAGATCTGCTTGTCACCCCTGGTACTCTGGGTTTCAAGGCCAACAAGGTGTGATGGACAGAGATTGTAGTGGGGTTTTGTTGGGGTCAGACATCCTGGTGGAGGGAATGTTCTGCAAATGCCCTGCAGGAGAGGCACTGAGCAGCTCAGGTGATTGTCCAGTCTGGCTCATACATTGGTTACAACAGGATCTTTCTGGTGAAGCCATTAGCTGGTTACTAGGAAGCTCAAAGGCATCATGTCACAGTAGGACTGTGACCCTGTCTAGCTCCTCTTATCTGAAAAGCTCAATTTTTTTATCTATGTCAGATTATTAAATCTCACAGTGTCTCTGTGAGGCACTGTGGGGAAACTGAGGCAGCCCTAGGCAGTAGCTACTTTTACAGAAAATGCCAGAGCTGGGAGCAGGATCTAGAAGTTCTTGTTTCCTTTGTTCCCCCACTTCATCATGAGGAACTATCACCTCTCATGGAACTGAGGAAGTAGAAGGTTATTTCCTGAATCACTTTGAAGAAAAAACCTTTTCATGTGCATATACACAATATATCCAATATATCATAGTGGAATAAAGGACAGTAGAGATGGCCAAATCAGAGGGAAGGGACTTGTGTGCTCAGATATAAGGATGAGGTGGGCTGGGGCATTTCGTGTTTCTGGGTGATTGAAACAGCAGAGGAGGGCAAGTGCATCAACAGTGGTGTGAGACTGAATATTAACCCAGAGGGAAAGAAAAAGCTCTGTTGTGGAGTTTATCCTGAGTTCAGTGGAGGCTCAAAGGCTGGCATGAAGTTTGTTTCCCTTGTATTTCCCATGTTCTGCAGGAAAAACGTGGATCCCAGCCTGCAGGAGAGTATTTACTTAAAGGACTGTGCATAGCTGGAGCCAGAACTGGGGGAGAGGCCAGAGGGGATCCTTAGGGGGCTCCTCTCCAAAGATCTTGGAGATCTTTGCCGAAGCTAAGTGGAAATGTCTTCTTTTGTCATGCACATGAGCAGCCTGTCTTTCTGTTGTCACAGAAGCCACTCCAGCTCAAGCACTAAATGTGGCAAGCTGGACTGGGAGGAGGAGCTGAGGGAAGGGGATGGTGTGATGATTTTTCCATTGTGTGGGAATATACTGGTGTGGCTGTGCTGCAAAATGAAAGGCTGGCAGGCAGAGCATGAGCCTCAACTAAGAGGAAAAAACTATCTTTGTCCTTCTTGGGACACCAGGCCTACTGTGAGTGAGATATCCAATGAAGATACCACTGCTGTGTGCAAGTGGGAGAGGAGTGGGGTGGAGAAAGCTGCATCCCCTTGGATGATTGGGTTCTCCTTGGTGAATGCAGGGAGGCTGAGCAGCTGGAGGCTGGCAGGCAGCATTTGCTTCTGCTGAGCAAGTGTGTTTATCTATAGAGCTCACAGAGATGTTTATGGCTGAGGAAGGGTGTAAATCTCATTGGATTCAAGTCCTTGGTGGATAATTATTCCCTCCTCCTTCTGTGTCCTCTCCCCATGCCCTCCTGCCCCAGGTATGAGACACGATTCACAGACTATAAATGGATGCAATGCTCTGCTTAATGTGGAGAGACACCTGCTAATCAGGTGAGGCAGAGAGTGGGAGGTGAGGCACAGGTGGGAGGCAGCTTGCCAATTCCTGCTCCTTCCCACTCTAGTCAGTCCCTGAGCCTCCTATCACACTCATCAGTGGGAAGCTCATTTCTTCCATTTCCCCTTAAAATGACTTGTAGGCTATAAAGCCTGAAGCAGGACAGCTGCGTGCTCAGAATCCTGAGGCCCTGCTCCTGAAAGGAGAGGGTGGCAGGATGCAGGAGGGAGTCCATGCCACTGTAATTCCACATGACTCCAGTTTGGCTCTTACAGCTTATGAGGCCATCAAAGCTCTCAATTACCTAGCAATCAATCTTTCTTCCTGTTGCTTATGCTTCCAGCCAAGATTAGCAGTATTTTTATTCTTGAGGCCTCAGGAGAATTTCCAGCTCATGAGGAATCACAGCCAACCCACAGGATCTGGTAGGGGTTGTTGTGTAGGACTGCATTCCTGCTGCATGGTTGCAGGGAAAGCGTGGGGCAGCAAAGCTGGGGACATCTGGCCTTGCAAGGTTTTGTTTGGTTTTGCAGGGTGAAGGTTCAGTGAAACATCCCTGAGGGGCAGATAGGGAGCCTGCATAGACTGACCTGGGCCAGCTGAGCTGACAGAGCTCTTGCAGTGGCAGTTATCTGTCCCAAGGCATTACAGCAGGGCTGAGCATAACATCCTGAGTCCTTGTGGCATTATCTCCTCATTACCCACAAAGTGCTCTTGTAGTGTGGGGAGGAGCACAGGGAGGAAGACAGAGAGGAGGGAAATGGCTCATTAACTGCCCAAAGGAATCAAGCTGAATATCTCTTTCTCATAGAAGAGGCTCTGTCAGCACCCAAAAAGGACAGACACCTGCACCAGCTAACACATATGCAATGCACATCTTGGATGCTCCCCCAGTGCAAGAGCAATCATCCTTCCTTTCTCTCTGTCCACTCAAATTTAGAAACACAAATACCAAAACATGCTCTGGATCTGCAGACCAGTCCCTCTGCTCTATAGGTGCTGTTTGCCACCACATCCAACCCAGTTCCATCTCACAACCCCACCCTCCTGGCAGAAAGCAGGCTCAGCAGCTGTACCAAGCTTGCTCCCTGTGGACAGGGAGCTGTGTCTCCCCTGTGTGCCCTCCTCTGTGCTGACACTCTGTCTTGGTTTGGGAAGACAGGTGTCTGCTAAGGAGGGCCAGAGCCTCCCCTGGAATAGAGAATGTAAACCCCCTCCCTCCAAATTGCTATAAAATTTAAATCAAGGGGCTCTCAGGCAAGAAATATGGGAGCAGGGATAACAGTCCTTTACTAGGGAAGGGAAAAAAAACAAAAAACAAAAAACAAAAAACAAAAAAACCCCCACAAATGCAGTAGATTAAAACAACACAGACAGAGTCAGAACTCAACCTGACACCCTGTTGGTCAGGGTGTAGTCTCAGTCCAATTGGAATTGTGGCTGCAGTCTTCCTGGACTCAGTCCTCAGGTGTGGTTCTGTTGGAGCAGGAAAATCCTGTCAAAGGAAAGGTGAAGATCTTCCTCTGCTGATTCAGATGAAAAGGGGTACTTCTCTTTCTGAGCAAAACCCAGCAAGAGCTGTCCTGTCTCTCCAGACTCCCAGCTATATCTGTGTAGGAATGCTTGGCTCCTCCCTCTGGGCAGAGCATCTCACAATGGGATGTTAAAGTTCTTACCACTCATGCATTGACATTCAATAGACTGTTATCAGCAGATGTCTGCCTGGAGGGAGGAGTGGCTGTGGAAGAGATAAGGAAAACTGCCCACTGAACAGAAGACAACTGCCCTACAGATGGTAAATAGAATAGTATTGATTTCACAATCCATGACACACTCTGCATTCCAGTGCATTCTGTCCCCTCAGATGTGAAATCTGCCTCTATCCACATGCATTCACAAGTATGCTCTTGCCTTCCCCTTCCTCCCAATTATCCTTTTTCCTGCTTTCCATGAGTTCTGCTGGCACACACTGTGGCTCCTGCAGGTTCCCCCATCATGGTTCCCAGCAGGAACCAGGCCCTTGCAGCAGCACAAGTGTTGGCAGAGTGTGCTGACACCAGGCTAGGTGACATTTCTTGAACAAGACCCCTTTCTTGGGAGCCAGGAAGCTTTGCAGCTTCCATGTTATTCTGGATGAAACATGGGAAACAAACTCCCAGTGGTCTCTCAGCTCTCCCACCAGCTGCTGGAGTCTGCCTGCAATGACTTTGCAGCATCTTTACCCCTGCTGCCCTTTCTTCTCTGACATGGATCAGGAAGCCTTTAACTTGTTTACTCTATGCAGGCCCCAGCCTCACAGATATCTTGCTGGACAATATTTCAACAAAAAGCATTTGACAAGATTTATGGGGCTGTTGCTGCCAACTGTGGACTGCAGAAAGTAAAAAATCTCCTTTCTTAGGTAGTAAAATATAAAATGGGACCCAATTTCTCTCCAGGGTAAGAATCATTATGTCTGACAATGCTGTAAAACACATGGTGCTACAGCTCGGGGGTGAGACCAGAGCAAGCTGCCTCTGGAAATCTTCATTGCAAAGCTGGGATGTGTGAGTCATTGCAAAATAAGAGAGAAAGGGCCCTGGGTGTAGAGAGTGTCCCTTCAGCCTTTCTCTTCTCTGAAAGAACTGGAAATCTCTTCACAAGCTTTGCAAAGATTTTCTGAAACTGGTTTTAAATTCATTCAGCTAAATTGGAGCAAGTTCTATGTGTGTATACAGCAAGACTGGTTTGCTCCTTTATTAAATCAGTTTAGGTTAATTGGCTTACAGAATGTTTAACCTGGTGAAGGGCTTTTCACTATTTCAATTGCACCAATTAGAAATCAGGCCTGATAAACCTGAATCCTCTTTGTGCCAGAGACTCTGGGCTTTGCACAAAGATTGTCTAAGGAAGAAAATAAATAACAGCTCTCACATGATCATTTGCCCCTTATGTGCCTGCCTTTATCCTTTCATGTGTCTATACCAATAATTTTTCTGGTCTGTGTACACTGTGCATCTCTGGCAGTGTTACCATAGTGAAAAGCTAGCTACAAGATTTTGATTTAAGTGACACTCTGCAAGGGAAGACCTGTATTTCCAAAATCTATCTTAGAAAAGGGAAAGAGGAGGTGTTATGTCAAGCAGGAATAGAAAATGAAGGAGAGATGTAGGGCTCAGTCCCACCCCTGGGTGTGAAAGGTGGGTAAAAAGGTGTTCATACCAGAAACACAGTGCAAAGTGCATTGTCTCCTCCCTGTGTGGGGTGCTCACAGAGCATGTGTGCTCTGCAAAGTTGTGTCAGCCCACTGGGAGAAGCATCTTTTAACTTCATGTCAACATTTACAATTCTTAATAAAATCAGATTTCTTAATAAAATCAGATTTCTTAATAAAATCAGATTGCCTCAGGACAACTCTTCATTCTCTGTGTTTCAGGAAACTCAGTGTAAATGGAAAAGGCAGTGGGATCACCTTAGGCCAAGATAGGGGGGCTTTTCACATGATGACAAGCTAAGAACAAACTATTTGAAAGAGAGATGCACTCCCTTGATACCACAAATGCTGCTGTTTGGGAATTCTGGTCCATGTGGTGATGAACTGCATCTCCCCACTACAGAGTCCCCCTGCCTCTGCCCTGCTCCCTCCTCAGTCTGTGCTTTGGAGATCACAGACTCTTTGGTAAATGTGCAACAAGACCAGTCCCCAGTGGCTCTAAAACATTCTTAACATTTTAATGCAGCAACTGCTGCAGAATAGGGAAGTGGCATTCACATAAATCATTCACTACCAGTCAAAGGAGGTGTGTGAAAGACAAAGCAAAGAACCCTTAAAAACAAATGAAAAGAGGTGAAAAGGCCACATTGAGGGCAGTAGTTTCTTGTTTGGCCAAAAACTGGTTTTAGTGAAAAATCCTTTTATTTCCCCTGTTTCTCCTTATCCTCTCCCACATGGTATCTCCCTCTCTGATAAGGAACCTGCTCTGGGGTTTATTCTTTACTATGCAAGCTTGTCATGTCTGTGTTTAATGAAGTTTAATTATCTTCTGAGATTCAATGAATAATTATAAATCTCCTCAAGATGCAATCACGAGCACTTCATGGTTCATTAAACGTGGAAAATCAATTGTAATTCCCCTAATCCCTCTCTCCTGACCAGCCATATGCTTGTCACTCCTGTGCACCTTGTTGTTTCTCCCTTATTTCAACACCAGGGAATACATTCATCTATTTTTCTATGAAACAAGGTATAGTTTAGGGTAGGGGAAAGAATTGTGGAATATGGGAAGTGGGAGCTTGGACAGCAATGTTATACAAGCCTACCAGTGAGCTTTGTCTCATGCTGAGGGTGCTTTGGAGATGTCAAGAGCTGCAGTGTCCTCAGCTGGAGACCCTCACCTCTGAGACAGCAGTGGCCCACCACTGGCAGTCATCTGGCTGTACACATCTTGTTTTCCTCTCGAGCTGGTCTTCAATTTGAACTCAAATTACAGTTTTCCCTGTTGAAAGCCTCCTGAGGTCTGTGAACCTTTGCACTGTTTGAAGAGTAAGGTCTGAAAGTTAATTTTTGTTGGGACTAAAAAAGGTGGAGATGTCAGCCCTGGCACAGGAAGCTACTCAGAGCTATCTTAAACTTCCCAAACAGCAGGCAGCCTATGAATCCAGCTGCACAATCATCCTGGAGTGACCTTTCTAATTGAAATCTTTAACCTTTCTGCACAGTTATAGATACAAATTTTTACTGAATGCAGAAAAGGTGGTTGTTTTAAAAAATTTTAATAAAGGTTAAAAGATTGAAAAATAAAAGAAAATGAGTCAGAGAAAGAGGGATGGAAATTAATGCAGTTGAGTTGCAGTTTCAGCAGCCCCAGGAGAGCTCTGCAATGAAGATGACATTTCCATACAATTGACATTTCCTGGCTGGAGCAGTCTTCTAATTTGCAGCTGCTCGTGTGCAGAGACCACCATGAAGAGGATCATTAGTTTTTCATATTCATCAAATGGGATTTAATTTTCCCCCATGCCCACATACTCCACATCTCCTTCCCAGAACTGGCACAAGCTCTGAACTCTGCCTTTTCTTCACCCTTTGTAGGGGTGATCTTTGCCACACCTCTTGATTTTTCAGCTCTCTGTGGAGTTTAGTGGAAACAAGAACTTGCTTTTTACTGCAAAGATGCATGGGAGCAAAAGCTCTTTTGATTTCTGCCTCCAGTTTTGGGAGTGAGTTTTTTGTGTCTTTCCATTTATTTCTATGTTTACTCTTTGTATTTTTGTGTACAGCTCTTCTTGGCAGAAGCTGCTGTACAGCACTGCAAGGACTCCTGGCAGAGCAAGGTTTTGTTCCTTTCAGGGTCTGCAGGCTCATAATTGGCTTCCAGCATCTTACAACTCAAGTCCTTCATGGGTGATACTTCCTCCTAGTCACAGGTTGCTGTGGAACAGAGCAGCTTGGCTTCCAGATTGTAGAAATTTTTCCAAAGTCCATGTAAACTGGGGATGAATGCTCAATGACACTTCATGGCTTTCAATCTGCTTTATTCAATTTGGATGAATAGAATATGCATCTTTAGCTGAATTATTCCTCTTTAATAAATATGTTGCTGCAGCAATCAATTGGCACATACTTAACAAACAATAACTATTTTGTTAAATGGGAATGAAATGCAAGTGCAACCCAGATTTGTTTAGATCTGCAGTGATGAGTTCTTGGCTCCCCCTTCAGCCATTGCTCCTCTAGAGCAAGAGCTGCTGCTGTGGCTGTCACTGGTACAATTATTGATGTGCTGCCCTCTGGGGTAGTGTTGAACTGATGATTCATGTGTGCCTTGAGCCTGCACAGCAAGGCACCATGGGCAGAGCTGGATCAATTCAGGCAGCAGCTGGTGGCCAAAAGGCACAAGCACTGTTATTACCCTCCAGACCTGGAGCTTTCCTACAGGAGCACTTCAGAGAGCACAGAGATCAAGGCCAGCCCTTTCTGTTCACTTCTTGCCACTAACACTGTGTCTTCTGTCTTTGCTCAAAGCCATTCCCAGCCTTTGTGCAGCCCATCTTCATGAGTTGGTGCTGCTGCCCCACATCCCTGGACTAAAGGCACAGCTGATCTGTGTGAGTCTGACCTGTCAGTGCACTGTCCTCCCCTGCAGCTGTCCCTGCCTGGCTGGGGAATGGATGGATGGATGGATGGGTGGGTGGATGGATGGATGGATGGATGGATGGATGGATGGATGGATGGGTGGATGGATGATGGATGGATGGGGGATGGGTGGGTGGATGGATGATGGATGGATGGATGGATGGATGGATGGGGGATGGGTGGGTGGATGGATGGATGATGGATGGATGGAATCCATGGATGGATGGATGATGGATACATGGATGGATGGATGGATGGATGATGGATGGATGGATGGGTGGGTGGATGGGTGGGTGGATGGATGGAAGGAAGTGAACTAGAAATGCCAGCAACTGGCTTTGCCAGCAGTCAGAAAATGTCATTGTCCTGTTCAGCTGCACTGTGGAATAGGATGTTGAATTAGACAACAGAGATTAGACACAACATCTAAGTCCCAGTTGTCCTGAATTGCCATGTAACATTGATATGTGGTGATCAGCTTCAGCTGGGAAATGGTTGTGTTCAGTGGTAAATGAGCTGATCTCTACCTGGTGTCATCAAAGCAACACTTGAGGCACTTGAATTTCTTTCTGGCTTGGCCAGTAATCTTCTTGAACACCTTTAGCAAGTAATTTAATCTCTCTGTGCTTTCATTTTCCTGTTTGTGAATGCCTATAATGACACACACTTACTGCTTAAAAAGCTTCAACATCCTTTGCTAAAAGAGCTGTGCAAGACTAGATGTTTTCTTTAGTATTGTGTTGTTCAATGGCTTGCTAAAAAAAAAAGACACAACAGATGAAATTATTAGATACAAGCCTGATAAGTGTTGACAGATTATTATTAGGCAGAGAGCCACTGGAAAGCATAGCTTGCAGATTTTGACCATTGGAGTAAATTAATTCCTGTAAATGTACCACCCAGATCTTACTTGAGCGTGGGTTACCTTTTGACCCTGCTTACACTGAGAGATTTGATAACTGACATAGAACTTAATAATTTAAGAGGGAAGCTGCAGGTAGGAGTGGCATGCTGGTAGATAATTGTGCTTCAGTTACACAGAGTAACAGGAAGAATTTGATGAGCAGTCTTCCTGTTGTCTTAAATGTGTCTAGAAAAGAAGGCTACTCCTGTAAAACCAAATTGCCTCTGAATTTCCTTTGGAGCAGAGATAGAATGACAGAAATACTTGAATATCCTTTAGAGAAGTGTCAAGAAAAATGGACACTTCTGCCTTAAATTTCCAAACTAGGATCTTGTGTTGATTTGGCACAGCCTGGTTTTTGGTAGTGGGGAGGGGGCCACTGGGGTAGCTTCTGTAAGAAGCTTCTAGAAGCTTCCACCATGTCCAACAGAGCCAATCTCTGATGGCTCTGAGGATGGACATGCTGCTGGCCCACTTAGAGAGGTTGCTAACACCTCTGAGATGACATATTTAAGAAGAAAATCAAAACTTTTGTGAGTGCCTGGTGTCTGGCCAGTATCAAACCATGACAGATCTCCAGACTATTCACAGAGTTTTTAATTAACTGATGGTTCCATTTCTGACTCTTTCAGGTGCAAGGTAAGTTAGTCAAGAGAACATCTCAGGTATTTTGCTACTTCTGGCTGTACCAGAAGGGGGTATGTTTTTCCATATATGAGGGTAAAAATAGATATGGAGAGGTGACCTTCCTTCACTATAATTTGATGACACTCTGGAATATATCCCTCCAAGGAGAGCAGCCCCTGGACCCATTTCTTCATTACTTTTTACCTGCTTTCAGCATTTTTAGCAGGGTGAGGTAAGTGTGACACGGTCTCACTTCCAGTGGTGACAGTTCACACCTGCTTTGCACTGCCATAAACTGGGATGTGGAAAGGTGAGGAGCTTACCAAGGCAGTGTGTGGTAGAAGTTTGCTGTACATCCTGAAAGCTGCCTGACCTGCAGGCAGCTCCCATCCTGCTCTTCTGTGGGGAGTAGGGGCCAGGGATAGCTTGTGTTACAAAAAGGAGCTGCTGTTTGGGAATCATCTCTATTACAAAGCACCTGAAATAGCAGCAGATCAATTGATTCTTAAGTAATTAATGCATTCCCCTCTCCTTGGGCAACTTACAATCTTTAGGTCAGGAATTAGATAACACAGCTCAGCTCTGTTTAGCTGGGAAAACAGATATTTGTATTCCTCATGGCACTGCACTTACTATTGGGAGCATCATCTCTTCTACTGCAGAGACCTTCCTGTCTTCTGTTGGAATCCCTGGCAATTAACTTCTGTGTGAAATGGAGCATTTCCTTCTGTAGTTGTTGGAGAATTCTGCTTTGAGCTGTTTGAATGGATGAATCACCAGCATGCCCCCTCAAACACTGCAGCTGTCTCACCTTTTGCCTGGTACTGTCACACTCAGTGTGACTCAGTGTGGGCTGTGCAGAGTGAGAGGACAAGAGGTGCTTCAGGTCACCACCAGTGCCACTGAGATCAGAATTAGACCCTTGGCAGTGTTACAGCAAATGCTTTGCAGAACTTCCAAAGGTAACAAAGGCTGGTGTGTCCCTCTTTGGAGACTGAGGCACAGAATCAGAGGTGGGCTTGAGCTCTGTGTGGGTTTCTGTATCTCTCAGTGGAGCATCAGGATCCTCCAGATGTGCACCCAGGAACAGCTTTTCCCAGGCTATAACACTTCTGGCTTCAGAGTAAGGAAAACTAAGGTTTTCTTTCAATTTCTGATCATAAGCAACCTGCTCATGGAAGTGGTCCTGATATGAGAACAGATGAGCCACATAAAACAGCAGCCCTGCAGTGTGGCCCTGTGGGTGGTGTGGCTCCTGGGAATTCCAGTGGTTTTCTCTCTGCTGCAAGGGACTGTTAGATTAAAGGGATACAACAACATTAAAAAGACTTAGTCTGAGTTACTACAGCTTTCTAGTCTTCTAATATCCTGAAATACTGTTTCAAACCATTTGGGCATGCAGTGGGGATTGAGCCTTGAGCATGCACTGGACAAAAAGGAACCAGATTCTTGAAACTTCTAAGGCCTAAAGGAACATTATTATTTTATTTATTGTTAGCAGTCACTTCAAACACTAATTAGCAGCCTCCAAGGGGAATCTGCTAGCTGTGCATCCTGCTGGGCTTGATATCTACTGCATTCATTTTAAGTTGATGTTTTAATTAAAATGCCCCCTAATTATTTTAATTAGCTTTTAAGTAATAACTTTCCATGGAACCACTCAGATCAGCAACTAATTGGCTCCCTTCTGTTTACACAGGCCTGGCTGCCTCAGAAAAAATGTGGCAGTGGAATGGCAGGTGGGTTTGGGAAGGGACTACACTCCCTTTCCTAGGCTGTGCTTCTGCTGTTTGCCTTCAGGACAATGAGTCACCTGCCAGGGTGAGATGGAGACAGCTATGCTGGCAAGTGCTTCACCATTTATTCATGTGCTGTGCAGGATGAGGGTACTATATGCTCATGATTCAATAAGTCACTCCCTCTTCTGATCACTAGCCCAATGGCAAGCTGTTCTGTTCAGTATTCACACAATCTGGGCTACTTCACAGCACACAGCCAGTGGACCTGGGCCCTGGCTGGGAGCAGGGTCAGTCCCTGGCACAGACAGGGCCATTATTAATGCATGCAGTGGCTGCTGCAAATTGTACAGGTCATCACAGCAGCTCAATAGTTCAGGGCTGGCTGTGCCTTGTTCTGGGTAGGACTGGAGGGAAAAGCAGCCTATCCATGATTCCAGGCATCCCTCACCACGCTGCTGTTCTGCCTCCCATCAGGCAGTATTTCCTGTGCTGGGAGAAGGCTGGTGTTCCCTGCAGCCCTCAACACCCTTTCCAGAGGTGTTCAAAGGTGCCAGTCTCACTCCTCCTCACCACTGCCTCGTGCAGCTGAAGTGTGGACACGACACTGATGCAGGGGTGCAGCAAATGTGTCTTTGGTTGAAGGTGTGTGCTGGGGTTTGGGGCTGTCTGTGTGCTGCTGGAGCACTGCCTGCAGGATTTGGGGGTGTCTGTGGGTTCACATTCAGTGAGTGTGTGCCTTGATGTGCTTGCCTATAGAGCTGTGTGCCTACCTGCAAGTGGCTGCATGTTCTGCCAGCTGCTCATCCAGCCACACTGCTCAGCACATGGGCATTAGATTCAGATCTCTGTTGTCATCTTGTTTAAATGTTCTCTGCTGAACAGCATTCCTGAGGTTCTGATCTATGTATTTTATCTCATGCAGTTTGTCAGCCTGATCTTTCCTTCTTGTTTTCCTGTGTTTATTTAAAACCTCTACCACAAAACCCAAAAAAACAAGATGAGAAGAAAAGTGTCCCAGAGGTAGCAGGTGAATGTGTCTAATCCTTCATTACTTGTCACCAGTGCAAAACCATCCCAGGTACCATCAGCTCCGTTTGGAGATGTGTGCTAATTAGACTTTTATTACAATGTGTATTTGAAAACAATTAGAATTACAGTGCCAGCATGTGGCTAATTCAACCTCACAATATTAATTTTCTTAAGTCAGCAACTGCCAGACTCTGTGTGTGTCTGTGTGTGTGTGTGTAGCCTTTGATCAGGTGCCACTGCAATTACCTGCCCTGAGAGAGTGACAGGTACTCTCCAGGTGCTCCTGGAGTGCCACACATCTCTGTTACCTTTCTCTAGAGCCAAAACTCTGGAAGTGTTTTAGAAGGGACAGCCCTAGAATTACTGCCATGTGCTTCTTTCTGTGGTTTCCTGTACCTGGAATGAGAATGAGGACCAAGACCACCAATTTGTCACCAGCAAACCTGGGGCAGTGATCACTGTTGGCCACCTGGAACTGTTACCTGAAAGAGAAGGGCTTTCCCTTCCTTGCTGTTTGCCCCATTCACCTGGCATTGCTCCAGAGATCTCAGTTCCCAGAGGATGCTGAGTGGGACGTATTCCCAAATGGATCAGTGATTCTTCCCCCTTGAGGAATTTGCACTCAGCAATCCTCATCTGCTATTAATTTCCATGTCATGAGGCAAAATAAAGGCCTCATGCTCTACATTTCCAAACAGCAGAGTTTTGCCTGCCTTGTAGGAGAAGCCTAGTTTTGCCATATTCACCATCTATTTTCAAATTAATTGTCTGGAAGTCAGGCTTGGTTTTGGTTAAAAGGGAAAACTTGCTGTTTTTCTATAAATCCTTTTCTCTGTGTAAAGGCAGCACTGTTTCACACCATAATTTTGACAGGTTTAACTTCTGCAGCTGTACTTTCATGCTTTACATCCTATATGTATTTTTTCTAAAACATTAAAATCTGGAGCTGTTAAAAATCTGTTAAATCTGGAGCTCTGGAAATGGGGGGGCAGGGAACAGTAGCTAGTGTACTTTTGTGCTTGGTGTCCTTGGCCTCCTCTTTTGGATGCATTGGCAGTGCCACCTTTGGCAGACTCTGCCTGGCTCCCAGGCTCAGGGTGGGTTAATGCAGTAGTAAAATGGGTTTTTAAGCTCCTTGCATGCACATCAGTGGCTGGAGTTGTCAGTTAAAATTTGCTATTGGAATAACAGAAACACCCTTGAAGGTATAAAAAAACTAAAGTTGGAGATAAGTTTTATATTGACTTTAATTGCAAGACTGGAAGAAGAACATAGTTTTTTGCTATTTGAGCAAAGTCTTCATGCACCAGAAAGGAAAAAAAGGCAGAGAGAGATACAAAGATTGATGGATGAACCAGAGGAAAGTGAGAAGGATGCATAGAAAACAGAGTGGTGAAAGGGATGTTTCAATTCTGCATGAACAGACATTAAGTTTCTTCTTCTAAGGGCACATTGACAACTCCAGGGCAGGGCAGATGTGAGTGCAGTGGCCCTTCAGCATTTTGCTGGCACCTTGGGGGAGCCTGTGGGCCTTGTTTAACAACACACACAGATGTCTGGTGAGAGATCTACCAATTTCTGCATGCAGGCAAGAAAATGAATGGGACAAGCTCTGTTCCTCCTTCATGCATTTTCAGCAGAGCAGAGTAAGACACATCTTTTTCAATGGGGTCTTTTTGTCAGGGATATGAGGAAACATGAGGCCTTTTTCTGCTTGGTGCTCACCCTGGTGAGCTGTCCCTACTGATCCCAGAGCACAGAATATAGCCCAGAGCTGGCAGTTGAGAGCTAGGGTAAATTGCTTTACTTTGAGTAAAACAGGACCCAAGCCTAAGTTTTGCACTGAAATTACTGAACATTTTGGCACCAGGTTCAATAGCATGGGGGTTTCCACCTCAGCAGTCTCTCTGAAAGGCATGCTTTAAGCTAACCAAAAGCTGTTGGGCTCTGTGCAGAAATGTCTGGCTGAAATGCTCCACACTGCCCTACTCATGTTAGATTACTGCAGGATTTTAAATCTGATAGAATCTCAAAATAGCCCAGCCCATACCTTCTTCCTATTTATCAAAATGCCACCTTATTATTGCAAATATCTGTGCAATACTTTGATATTTGAATGTGCAGTGTGAATTATATTGCCACATGAGCTGGACCCCATGATTTCCTTCCCTCTCTCACTGTCCCTATTTTACATCTTGATGTAGCTGGAAGACAGAACATGCTGAGAGCCTCATTTTTTTTTTTAAGACAGAGCCCTCACATTTTCCCTCCTTTTCCAGGGAGGCCAACAGAACTGAATTACACTGTTCAACTTTCTCACCTTTGTGTAAGACAAGCTGTGCTTATTTTCTCTGTTAATCAGTTTGAGCTACTAACACCACAATATGGAAACTGTGGGACTTGGTGCCTGGACAGGCATGAAATAATGAGTGTACTGGAGCTATAAGACAAACAAACCTTGCCATGAGCACAAACCTTCTGAGAGCTCATGTGAGTGCCAGGTGTTATCTAATGCTCTGCTAGCCTGGAATGATTGATATCAAGAAGGCTCACTGGATTTTGCTGCAATGGAGAAGTGGTTCTTTGGGGATCATTTGATCCCTTTACAGCTTTAATGTTAGCAGAATTTACTCACTTTGGCCTGTCTGTTACACTCCTTGTAAAACTCGGCTTTGCTGTTAAAATGTTTTAACTGGGGAAAAGATTGGATTTTCTTGGTTACATAATTTTCTCTTAAAACAATCAAACCATTTTCCAGCTGGCAGGATTTATGGGGCTACTTAATCTGGAGTAAATCATAATCTCTAAAAATGCAGCTTCGTGGGAGCTTATAGAATAAAGTTTATAATCAGTGCAGCCAGTCTGGGACTCAGGGAATCACATCACCCCAGTTCCTTCAGCTGAGAAAAGCAGCTTGTTTATTTTTGTGACATTCTTCCACTCTTTAAACTTCCCCTGATTATTGTTTTCTTTAAATTATCTCCTTAAAATTCTTACAGCCAATTCCCCAGACCTCCCAGCTGACACATCCATCTTATGATGCTCTTCCCCTCCTTCACAGAAATTCCTGCAGATCATGTGAAGTACTTCACACTTTGTTTGCTGATAAAGACCATGAAGGGATGTTAAATGAATAGAAACCACCTTACAAGAAGGTGGGTTGAAAAAGATTACACAGTCTTATTCTTTCTTTGAGTCATAAGCTCAACTCCCAGTCTGGCAATGGTTTAAATCTTGATGTTCCTAAGAAAAACAAGCATTAGAGCTAGAAGTAGAAGGCCCTGTGGTTTCATGGTGAAGCTGGCACCAACACTTGCACCAGCTCAGCTTCAAACCATGCACTGTCTGTGTTTTTATTTTTCTGTGTGACACTGTCATGTTGCTTTTTACTTCCTTCTCACATGGTAAGCCCTTCTCTCAAGTATTTGTGGTATTTTACTCAGTGCACTTAGTAAAGCTGTAGCATGCAGACATGTTTTAGAAGTTGAACTACTGTGGAGATGACTGGGTAATATCTTGTTGTATTTTATCTTTTATTCAGGACTCCAGAGTGAAGCATCTGCTATTCCTTCTGCCATGCTCTGGTCTCTTCATTCAGTTTATTAATTAAATATTTCTTTCTTTACTTTGCTATTCCAGATTTTTAGTTGTCTCTCACACAGAGGAAATGAGAAAAAAAATATAATTCATTGCCTCCTACACATGCTGTTTCTTGAGGAATTCCTTCTGAAAGTGCCAGGCTTCTTTGGTCCTTTGTTGAGTAGCCATTTCTGAGGAGTTTTATATTTATTCTATGAGCCAAAGGCAATTATTTATTCAACTGGAAGAAAAAAAAAAAAAAAAAGGCAGCTGGGAAGCTTTATTTGTGCTTGGGGTTTTTTTTTTTGTCTCAAATCTGCAGTTGTTAAAAACTGCTGTATGAGTATTTAACAATAATTTTTTCCCTCATGCATGCCTATTTATGAGAGGAAAAATAGACACTGATTGCACAGTGTAGCTGATTAGTTAAACAAATGCTCTTCAAGCCCCAGCCATACTGGAGCTTTCCATATTGACCCTGTGTACTATTTCTCTGCACATAACACACATCAGAGGGGTCTATATTTGCAGTTGCTATAAATTGGCATAGCAGGTGCTGCTGATTTATGCCACCTAAAGATGTATTTACCCCACTAATAACAATGGATCTTGTCAAAACTCCTGATGTTAGTAGCAGAGCAGATTGTAAAGAGAACAAGATGGGCTGGGATCAATAGAATTTTGACTCCCTTAGGTCTACAGTCCTGTAGCAAGCACTTTTTTTTTTCCTTATTATTCTTTCAGAACTGTGGCCAACAGCCAGAGTGGTTCCATGTGCTGCACTGAGCTCCCTGAGGTATAAAGCTGTGTCTCTTGGTTACTGACAATGGCATGTGAGCCTCTGGTGGGACTGTACAAATTCACTGCAGGCCTGAAAAATGGATGAAAGACTCCCTGAGTACATTTTCCTAATTCAGAAATGCAGTAGAGTCAAAAACAACAACAGAAAACGCATTCTGCTGAGTCCTAACAAAGTGTTGCTTTTCCCATGTCCCTGGGGATGTAGTATTCTCATTATCCCCAAAGTGATGGGAGCAGGCTGGGTGAGGGTGTACTCATGTGTTTTTACAGTTGTCTGGGTTTGAACAGACAGGTGTGTGCTAAGGGAGGCAAGAACCTCCCCTGAAATGGAAAATGTAAACCCCCTCCCTCTGAATTGTTATAAATTTGAAATTAAGGCAAAGATACGGGAGCAGGAATAACAGTTCTTTATTAGAGGAGAAAAAAATTAAAATAAGCAATGCAGTAATAGAAAACAACACTGACAGAGTCAGAATAGGAGCTGACACCCTGTGGGTCAGGGTGTGGCAGCAGAGCCATCCCATGGTGGCTGCAGCCCTCCTGCAGTGCCAGCTGTGGTTCTGTTGGAGCAGGGATCCTGCAGAAGGGTGCACTCTTCCTCTGAAGATCCAGTGGAAGAGGCAGCTGCTCCTCTGGGAATGCAGTGGAAAGGCTGTGCTGGTGTCCCAAAATCTCAGATTCTATCCAGGTAGGAATCTTGGCTCCTCTCCCTGGGCAGAGCATCTCCCAAAGGGATGATGGAATTTTTATCAGCCATGCAGGTGAATGGTAAATCAGGTAAATCAGGTAAATCAGTTGCTAGTACTAACTTTTATAGGCTGAGGGAATGTGGAATCCTGCAATGATCACATCCAGTGGGAATAATGTCAAGGCATAGGCAGGACTATTTCAGTTTTCTGGGTTACTTTTTCATCAGGGGACCCAAACACTCTGAATTTCATTACTTAACAATGTTAAATATCATTAATGACTGATGTAAGGGAACTTGCAAATGACCATGTAGTTAGGCAGTGTTTGCAGCATAAATAGCAATTAACATTGTTGCTGTAGCTGTTTGTACTTAGAAGATTCTATCAGGGAATCCTACAGAGTAGGAAGGAGTGTCAAATGATCTAAGACAGGAGTAAATGGTGATAATGTGAAACTTATAAAGAAAGTCTTGGTCTTCCCTGTGATACATCTGCTAAAGCAATAGGGGTGCTCAGGAGTCACAAGCAGAAACCTGAAAAGCAATATCTGTGTGTCTACACTTCCATCCATCTGTTCCTACCAAATTAGGCAAGATTAAGGAATTACTATGGCAGTGTCTCAAGGAATTTTGCTTAAGCATTAGCTGCAGATGCTGTATTTTTGGACTGAAGGGCTTGGGGCTCTGGATTTTACTCTATGTTTTACACAGAAAGTGCCTGCAGAATGCAGCAAATACATTTATTTCAGCAGGAATCTGGAATGTTCTCCAGTGCAAAGATAATTCTGGACTCTCTCCAGAGCCCCCAGTAAAGACCAATGATTCTGTCACAGTCACAAGCCACTGTGCTCTGGGAGCACCAAAATGATACACTGGCTCATCAACTGCAGCAGCATTTTCTCTGCTGCATTTGTCAATCCTGGAGTTTTGTCTCTCTCATGAAAAGAGAGAAAGCAGCCAGTTAGCCAGGGCTGATTTCACAAGGAATCATCTTGGGATGAAGAGTTTGTATTTCATTGCAGGCAGAAATTACTGATGCTGTTTCTTTCCCCTTCCCTTGGCTATAAATAAGACCTGGAGAGGGGGACAGAGGGAACAAAGAAAAAGAATTGCCAGAATGCTGAGCTGATCTTCATTCAAGAAGCCTATTTCTAACGAGGAGCAGCAGCAGCAGCAGCAGCAGGTGTGTGGTGGATGTGCTGCTGCAGGGCTCTCATCTGAACGGTGAGAAATGGCATTTTAATAATATTTGCATCAGCATGAATGTGAAGTAATCCCAGTGAAATTGTGGTGTTTATCCTGGATTTGTAAGAGTATCAAAGAAAGAAAAATATGTCTGATTTATGTCAAGAACCTTATTTACTGTAATGACTGAAAGAGCCCTGTATTGCAGCTTCACTTTTTGCAGGCTTAAAGATGCTCATCTTTTCTTTAGAACGAGGTTTGGAGATTTCATTTCTTGGCCCAATGGTAAACACTCTCTTCTTCCCATCAGAGATGGTGTCCACTTTCCTGACTGGAATTCTTGATTTTATGTCCTGTCGTAGGAGTATAGGAGTAACTCCACCACAAGTGCTGGAGGCAAAATGTTTTCTACCTGGCCTTGTATCCCTATTTCCTGCTGGGGTCAGTAGTATTTAGCCACTTGTATTTGAAAGAAAGATGCTGTAAAATGAATAAACAAGTAAAAGTGTGGAGAGAGGGTTGGGAGTTGTACAGAAGAAGCAGAAAGAAGGACAGTGGAGAAATGCAGTGAAAAATTGAAGTGGCAGGATGGGACATTAGGTGATGCAGGTGGGCATTCCATCCAAATCACATCAGAAAAGGCTCTGTCCCAGAACTCCCACCTCAGAGGCTGTTGCATTAAAAATATATCTGGCTAATCATTCTCAAGTGAATAGTGTCAGCAAAAGGCATGCTGTAGGATAATGCCAAAAGACCTAAATGGATGGATGTGAATATCAAATGCACACAGGAGGTGGGAAAAGGCTTTAAACTGTGGGACTAGGACATGAGCATGGGAGAGCAGCACAAGAGAGAGGAGCACAGAAAGCACTGTGCTGTCTCAATGTGTCAGTCCCAGATGACAGTTGTCAAGACAGGTGACAGCCTGACAGATTGTTACCTGCACTGACACCCAAATGAGCTCTGCTTATTATGTGAGATTTTGTTCTAATGGTGTGCTGCTTCTTTCCTGTTTTCCAGAGTCAGAGAGAGCTGGTCTAGATTCCAAACTCTGTTAGATGCTGTTAGTGGTTTCCACTGAAATTGAAACCCCTCTTGCATCTCATCAGAAGCACATTTTGGCACTAACTCCACTCTCACTGCAGCTGCTCCTCTCTGACTGGAGCTGGAAGAATTCTGTGAGCACAAATGCATGCAGGACCAGGGAATGCTCACAGAACCTGGGTATGGCACTCATGCAGCCTCAAGTTAGTGCAACACAGCAGTTTGGAGAATCCATTAATTTTTCTTCTCTCTTTTGTTCTTTCCTCTCTGTGGAGTTGAGGAGAGGTTTAACTGCAATGCTGATCACTAATCAAGAATACATTATCTATACCTCTGCTTTGTTAAACCATTCAGTTTTGCACGAGGATTAACAAAATCTCCCTGCCAAAACATGCCTGACAGGCATGAGCAAAGAGCCTTGGGAATGTCTCTGTCATTGCCAGACAGGCCAGGCAGTGAGACACCTCCTGTCCCCAGCAGATCATAGGGACATCAGTGTCATGTTGATCTTGTGTCTTTTTTCCTTGCCAGAGAAATTATTTCCTTGCCAGGCAAGGGAGAGCCTGGTGACTGTTTAATTCTGTCCCAGTTAGGAAGGGATTGGAGCCACACTTCATTCTTGTTTCATTATTTTAAGTTTACTCAGCTCGTTGTTCTTGTATGTTTCTTTTTGTGTGTGAATTTAGCCCTCAAGAAGTATCAGCAAAATTTCCAGCCCACCTGCAGAGTCAATTCACAATGAATAGCATCTTATCTAGGTTTTGGCTCTGTCCTGGAAAGATGTCCTGTAGCAGGAAGGATTTAGGATCCATACCTGGCCCGTTCCCCATTCAGCAAGCATCTCAAGGTACTTCCTGCAGCTGTCATTCCACAGGCATTGTGAAGGATCAGTACATTCTTCTGGCAGGACAAATTTGATTGTTGCTCTCTGCCACAGATGGCTGCATTTCAGCTGGATTAGCCCATGCCTGAAGCTCAGACTTTAAGCCAGTTTACACTTTTATGGCAGCTTACACACTGGCCAGGGAGGACAAGCAATACCTGATCCATAAAGTCAGAGCAGGGTAGGTAGATAGTGTACACATTCCTCGAGGTTTTTGGTCCAGGACTGTCCTTCCAGCTGGGATAATACAGAATTTGAACAGAAGGGGCATTGTAGAAGATGCCTAGAAAGGGAGAAGGAGACTAACTGAGTTTAAAAAAGGCAGAAAGAACTAGAGACAAAAAATTAAGCAGGACCTAATCCTGTACTTCACTGAGTTCTCTTTAAGAAGCAACAACTGCTCTGAGTGACAGCAGTATTTATATCACATTTTATTATTTTCACTCCACAGTTACAGACAGAACTCGGATGGAGGCTGGAAATGCTCATTACCATCCTGGACCTGACTGTTGGTCTAAGGGCACAGCTCAAGGTCTGCAGACAGACAGGAATTCTATTTATCAAGAGATTTATCAATATTTATCAATCCTGTTCCATGACCTCTTACCAAACTTCAGCAAAAATCCCTTCCTACCTCCAAAGAGCAGAAAGCCATTTTACAGAAGTGGAAACAGAGACAGAGAGAGAGGAAGAATTTGTATTCCAAGTGAGGTTATCCATTTTGGAATCATGTGTTTCTTCCTAAAGCATGCACCATGTTTCTGTGAGATCCTAAATGTTGCCAGAAATGGAACCCAGGAGACCAAATTGCCTGAACATGGGTGCAGTGTCCCACCCCAAAGCAGCTGAAGGTATGATCCCTCCGTTGAAGGCAGAGAGAAACCTGCAGCTGGAGTGCCAGTGAAACAGTTCATGGAAGAAAATACTCACCTAATCCTTAGTTATTTAGAACCAGAGTTAATTTTGCAGTTTCTCTGGCAGGTTTTTGGTCACTGGGGCACTGGCACTGAGTCTTTTCCAGCAATTGATCAGTCTCTGAAGGCTGATGTCACTAGGAGGCTGGAGATAGCTGTGTCTCAGGGCAGAAACTGAGCAAGGCAAAACTTAGCCAATGCTCTTAAACATTACTTTCCTTTCTCTCCTCTCCCTTGTCTCAGAGAGGTTATAAAAATAAAGACATATAAACTCAAAAAGAAAGAATAATGGCTTCATCCTGCTGAGGGACTATATTTAGAGATTTTGGCTAGTTTTCATCATAAGTGCTGCTGACTTGAGGAAACTCTTTTGATCATCTAAACCTTGGCTAGAGTAAATTACCAAATCCCTTTAGATTCCTTGGGATTTACAACAGATGTTGAATGAAAGATTTATCTGTGGCCCACAGGCCCCCATGGCCATTCAGAACTCTGCTTTCCCCAGAGGCAAAGGGCAGCACCAGAGGAATCATCTTTAATCTGTCATCATCTATTGTGCAGAGGTCTGAGAAGGTATAGGGATCACCTGATCCTACCCAGGGCACAAGGATAATTTCTAATGAAAGGAGGTCTTGAGCAGGGACAGCATTCTTTGGAGAGAGGTCTTCCCTAGAGGATCAGGGTAGCTGTGTGTAGGAAAAAGGAATTAAGTCTAGCTCACACTTGGCAAGATTTGTTTGCATTCCTTTGTTTTTTCTCCTCCTGTCCACACTTCTGACATCACACAAAAGTTTGGGGAGTAGTGGGAATAGCTTATATCTTATTAATACTTATAACAAGTGGCCAGGCCAAAGCAGCCTTATGAAGTCAGCTCCTTTCATGCCCTCTTTTCACTTTCTGTGCCTTGCCTTATCTGTTCTGTTTGTCTGAAGTGAACAGATGTGAAGTGGAAGTGACTTACAGCCTCTTCCTGTTTCAAGCTCAAGACCTAAAGGGAGAGTAGAGTGTTTTTGTGTTTGGCTCACAATTTGTGGCTCCACTGAAGTGCAGCCTTTCCCTTTCAAGTGCAAGCATGCCCAGATTCCTTCTCTCCCATTCCAAACCTAACAGGCATTCACCACCACCCACTTTCCTGCTCTCACTATCCCTAGACTTTGTACACTCTTCTTCCACAAGCTCCAATCTGCCAGGTGTTGAATGCTCCCTGAGAATTCCAGCAGTGTACAAGGCTTCACACAGCTCATTCTTCCTGCTTAGCTCAAAGTGTTTTCAAACACAAGCCTGAAACTTAGAGGATGGTAATTACACTTTGACATTAATATTTAAACCACAAACAGTTAGCACACTAATACCATCCCCAAAGGCTACTGCTCATTTAAGTTTCATCCCTATGAGACTTAATTATTGTCAGAGATGAATCCTAAAAGGCAAGAAATATTACAGCTCAAAGACTAAACATTCCCTTGATTATTAGAGCTACAGGATTTGGGCACAGACTATGCAAAGGGCCTTGGCCATAGTGGTAACACTAATACTGCTACTAAAATCCACTGAGGTTTTAAATTCTAATTTTAAATAGCCACTGAGATTTATTTGCAATTACAATTACACAGACATCTCAGCATTCAGTTAGTTTAGCCAAAGAACAACTTTGCAAAGCTGAGCTGTCCTTACCTGTGGCACAGATGGAGACACAGCAATGTTTTGAAGGCCTGACCTAAGGCAGTGTCAGGGCTCCTTAGTCAGAGGTGGTGGGAGTAGCAAGTGTCTGATGCTTCAAGCCTGTTGCTTAAATATTCTTCAGGCTGTTTCTCCAAACTAACCTCTTTATAGGCCTTTTATGAGAAAGAACCCTGAGATCACACATTTTCAAATCAATTTGTGCAAGTGCAGTGATGCTTCCAGGATATGGAGAGCTAGCCAGGCATTGCAGATGTTTTGTGGCATTCTGAAACACACTTTGTTGTGTGCAACACGATAGAAAAATCTGTTACAGAAACACCAATAATAATTTAATCAGAAACACTAATAATAAAGTCATCTTTTCTGCTGGTGTAACTCCAGAAACATCAAGAAACTGAGCTGTGAAGGGAGTTTAGCCAAACACCACTTATTTCTGTATGTGGGTGGGGTGTCCTGATGATCAGACCAGCCCAGTGAAGGTCCCAGTTCTGTCAGAGCATCTGACTCTATTGAACAGTTAGATTTGTTGTGACATAAAATCCTATTGATGGTTCTGAGAGACACTTGTCGAGATAATCAAGAATAAAAGAGGAAGAGCATTCATCTGCAATTACCTTAGATGCTTTTAGTAACAAAAGAATAAATTTTGCATGCCAGTGAAGCTACACAGAGATCAACTTGGCCTACAGCTATATTTTTTTGTCAGTTCTCTGTACATTTTTCTTTTCAAAGTCTATTTTTCTGCTCACTATTTGCAAAGAGACATTGACCATGACATAGAATAAGCATGGTAGTTTTATGAGTAGCCTGACATGGCCTGTTTATCCTTTCATTTCAAAAGCACACCAGACAGATCTATCTCATCCTCCTGTAATTCCCTCCTTTTCTTGTTTTTTTTTTTTCCCTCTTCTTGAAAATTGTAATAGCAAAATTGAATGGGAGCTGAGATCTTTTTGGCCAAATTGTAGCCCAGCAGTAAGCTTTCTGTGCAAAGCCTTGAAAAAGAAAACCTCAGAGGGAAGGAAAGAGGGAGTTAAGATGGAAGCTCTGATATGGCCTTAACTCGAGTGTCATCCACAGCAATGCTTTAATTTATTCAATCAATTGCAGGGCCCTTAGGCTGGGAAAGGATAACTCTGGGATATTAAATCTGTCCCCCTCTCCAATCCATCACTGGTGTGTCAGAACACATTGATTCTTCTAGTCCTGCTTTTATTAACTGTCTCCTCAAGGTGGCCTCTCAGTCTATCACACACTAACCTGCAATTGCCTGCTGAGTGCAAGACCCCTGGAAAACCCCTGGATTCTCTGCTGACCCTGTATTTTGTCACTGTCAGTGCAGATGTGATGACCTGCTGTCACTGCATGTTATTCACCCCCACATAGCTGGGGATTGCCATGGAAGACCAAACTGGAATCCTGCTTTGTCTTCTTGCCCTCTCCCAGCCTGTGTGCCTCACAGAAATGTGCCATAGCTGTGCTGGAAATCCTGTGGCATGGCAAAGGGTGGCCTGGGGGACCCAGCTCCTCCTGCAGATGGCATTTCCATTTCCAGCTCAAAGCTGCCTCTGGCCCTGGCACAATCTCTGTCAGGCAAGTGGCTGCCCAGGGCAGAAGGAGGTTGCATAGCTGGTCCCTGTGCAAACAGCTCAGAGCATTTCCCAGTTGGAGTGAAGTGTCAAAGCACCTAAAGGCTGGCCTGACTGTCTCTAAACTAGCTCTGGGCTTAACAGTATTATAAAAAGGGCTAAACTCAACCCTCCTGTAGTATTGGAGTCAAGTCCTGTTTAAAAGCTAAGGTTACTTGTAAGCATCCTGTGGATCCAAAGTGGTTGGTGCCACTAGTTTTGTGGATGTCTGCCTTGGTGGCCAGAGCTGGCACACATTTATGGCTCTGCACAGCTTTGCTTCAATGATTCCTGACCCCCAACAGCACAGTGAAGCACACAGATATGAACATTAAATTTTGATCACACACTCTGGCCTTCTGCCTTACCCAAGCTCAGGACTCTAAGCCAGGCTGCCTGTCTCCTCAGTTTGGACTGACTTGTTAATTTTGGTTTTAGAAACTGTCAGAACTGGAAAATGTTCTTTTGTAAAAGTTGAAATGAATCTGATTATCAGAGAAATAAATTGCCCAGGAGCTCAGCAGAGAGTGGGAGCTCCATGGTTGCACACCCCTGGTCATAGCACGAGTGAGGGGCTGAGAAAATCCTGCCTACAATCCATTGCCACAATCCTTCATCTGGCTCTCACACCCCTGTGAGATCAGGAGAGAGGTTGTTTAAGGTTCCCATCGTTGCCTTCCCAGCTGCAGCATACAAATCCACTTGCAGCTTTGAAAATGTCAGCCTTTTGGCTGCACCCTGATTACATTATCTGCAGTCCCAGAGTGCTTTAAAGACTTTCCCAGTACTTTAACCACTGCAAAGCTGGGCACTGGTAGTGGGTGGCTTTGAAAACCAATGAATTTTTACCTTTACTGAGAAGCCTCTGTTGTAAAGGGAGGTGCATTTCCCCTCTGTAGTCTGAGTAATTGAGACAGCTCTCTTTCCTGATTTATTTGCCCATAAAATTCCAGGTGGTTTTGGCACTGCTTCTTCCCCTTGTAGCATGAGCAAATATTGAGCAGCAAGTCCTCACCTTAATTTCATTAATCATCTGCTAGGGCTGGAAGCCTCTGAATTAATGCCTGATTTTAATAGAGAAATCAAAATAAGTTTACAGTCCCTCCACTCATTTCAAAGCTCTTTTTCTCCTTTTTCTTTGAATCTGATTTTAATTCACCTTCACCTTCCAAAGACTTTCAGGCTTCTTTGTTCTCATCTGAGATGGAGAAGAATAGGTAATTGTGTTTCATTACCATGGGCAATACATTTGCAGTAAGTTTCTCACTCCCACAAATAAATAATGAAATAAAGTCCCTAATTCATCCAGGTGATTTTTCTTTTTAGTGCCTGCATGCATAGTTACTCACTGGGTCTCTCAGGTTAGAAAGGAAGAAACCATCTTGCTGTTCTGTAGAAATCCCAGCAGGAATAATACAGAGTACAGAAAGGAAGTGGAGAAGAAACAGCTGACAAAAGTCTTCTGAAATTATCCTGTTCAGGATGCAGGCTGCTATTAGCTGAAGTTCTGGCCAGGAACCTCAAAGCAGCTGAGAAATCAAGATTTCTTTTTTTTT
>VZRH01003326.1:36302-55305 GCA_013397555.1 Urocynchramus pylzowi | reverse complement strand
TTTTTTTTTTTTTTCCTAGAGAGGTCTCTACTGCCTGGGTTTCTTCTGAAGCTGAATCTCCCTTTGATAATCTGGGCTAGCCCTGATGTGTTCTGCTAGCCCTTACTTCCCTCCTGCTGCTGCAGCAGCACAGGGGCTGAGAAGAAATTGTCAAAATAAAAAGACTCCCAGCTGTTTCATTAAAAATTAAACATTTGTGGCCTGGAGGAAGGTGCTGAGTGTCTAGACCTCCTCTGGCTTACTGACAGAAACACCCACATACCCAACTAACAGGCACAGAGGTGAGCTGAGGTTTCTGCTGCTTTATTCCCCAGGCTGAGGAACAGTGCTCTGAATTTACAGGCATCTTTTGGGGAGGTAGGAGAGGCTGTCCAAGGCTCTGCCACGTTTCCAGATGTGGAAGTTGGTGGCTACCATAGCAAATCAATCTCTTGCACATAAATTACCACTGTGAACAGGAAACACATTTCTCATCTAGTCACTCTTTCTTCTGGGACAAGCTGGCTGCCCAGAAGTTCCCAGAAAATTAAATACATCTTGCAGAGGATGGACTGGTGTGCAAGTTTATGGGGAAGAGCAGAGTGTGGACTGTGTAAGGGGCTGACAGCTGCTATCAAATGTTCTCCAAATCCTATTAAAGGAAGAGTTTCTGGGAAATGCTCTGTCAGAAGAGGGATGAGGGAACCAGAGAAAGAGAGGAAAGTAGGTTTCATTGAGCAAATTTTCTTATTATCACTCCTCAGAGCAGTGTGGGATTATATGAAGATGCCACAGATTGGTGTGTTAGTGAATTTTAAGAGGGAAGAATCACTTTTGTAGGAAATATTTTAAGACAAGATTTCAGTCACTGTGATCATGAAGAGCAGAACCATTTGCAGAGCACTTGTAACCAGTTAAATATGCAGAGGAAGGAAAGTTGGTCAGGATGGTAATCCCAGAACTGGAAGCACTCAATTCAACATGCCATGGAAAAATCACTTAGGAGACCCCCAGAACAGTTAGGTGCTGTCTCTCATCTTCAATCCTAAATATATTTGTTGGCTTGACTTTTTAATATGAATTTCATTTCCCACACAATTAAAAGGGGGTATTAGCAGAGAGCCTTTGGAGACTGAATCTACCAGGCATCCACCAAGTCCACAAATATCCTGATAGGAAGGGCACAAATAGGTGAGCAGGTAGAATTAACTAGATGGGCAGATAAATAGAGACAAGCAGCCAGGCAAACAAATGACTCTGTGCTGCCTGGTTTGCTTCTACAGCTTATCTGAGACTCACTGTGGCAAGTAATTTCTTGATTTTTGCTCTCTTTGGGAAATGAACCTGTGGTTTTGGACCAAGCCATCATCACACTGACACTTAAAGGCAGCAGTGAAAATGGGTATTTGCCTGTTTGTGCTTCCTTCCAAACCTGGCAACTCTTCTCAAGAGGAGAATTGCAGCAATTGCTGCAATCAGCTAAGAGTAGCATAGATTTCTGAAGAAATTCATTGCAGAGGGGAGCAGCACACCTCAGGTGGAAAAATAAAGGCTAACATCTTTGTGTAAGCCCCAAATTGAATTCCTAGTTAGGTCATCTTTGTGTCTCCTAATCATCTGTGACATTAAACACTTATTCAATGAAACTCTATTCTTTGCACTAATTATTAAGCATGAAAAATTGATATTGAGCGAGGCCATTGAGCCAAGACAGTTCAATAACTAGCAGGGAGGAGAGATTATTTCGATAAAATAAGTTTGCTTGAGCCAGATGGAGTTCCCAGGATGCACTGAGACAATATGACACATGGAATTGTCCTCTGACTTGTGTGACAGCTCTAACTGTGCTATTAAAAAGCCATCAATAAGTTGGAGTGAGGTGATGGACAGGGAAGGACACAATGAGGGGGACTTGAGGGAGTTTTAGACAAAATGTAGGTAAATGGTGAGGATAAAAGGCAGCAAGGCATGGCTGGGAGTCTTGGAGTACCTCTGTGACCCTCAGTGACTGAGATCAAATAAAACTGCTGTATTCTTGCAGGATTCCCAGGCAGATGTTATGTGACCTGCCCCTGCCCAGTGGGACAGGCTTGTCCCCACTGTGAATTTCTAGCTAAAAGCCCTGTGCAGCCCATCTCATAATTTAGGAACAAAATGCTTTGTGTTTGCTGGGGGAAAAAAAATCCCCCAAATTAATCAGTTTTCCTTTCTTCTCCTCCTTTTCTCTCCTCTTAGATTTGCTTCTTTCCCTTTCATTTCTTCATCTCATTCTTGTTCTATATTCTCTGTCTTTCACCCTCTCCATTGCTAACCTGACCCTGAGAGGTCCAGTTTGGAATGAGAACTTCTTGGATCCAGCTCCTCTGGGTCCTCACTTTTCCCTCTGCACTTCATGGAACCCATGCTTGTGCTCCCTGTCCTGGGGTGCAGCTAACAGCAATGTTTTGGAAGGAAATGCCACCCCATAACAGGCTGGGTGGGATGTGACATCCAATTATCCAAACAGAATATAATGTAATTTCACCCATGGGCAGTGCTGAAAGGAATGAATTTCCTCTGAGTGTGATGTATGAGGCTGCCTCTGCTATCTCTGTTTGCTGAGCCTCTTGCTTCATTCCCAGCTCCCCAGCAAATCTCTAAAGCTCAGAAAACACTGGAGCACAGCACGTTTCACAGCTGAGGAACCAAGATAAACCAGAGACACAGAGGCTTGTTGTTTAAACCCCAGAACAAACAGAGGCAAATTAATGGGTCTATCTATATCCCTCCCTTTCACTCTTCTGTTTGTCTTTTCCTTTATTGTTTTCTCTTTTCCCCTTTTCCTTTGTTCTCTTCTTTCTTTGTTTCGTATTATGGTAAACATGATTCATGGCACAAGGGCATTCAGCCTTTGAAGCTTTGCTTTACATCAGGGCAATGGCTAAGGGCAAGGCACCCCAGTTCTTAGATTTAGATTTAGAAACTTGTGTTTGACCTGGTTTTCCCCAGGGATGAGGTGCTGGAGATCAGGAAGGAGAACAGAGCTGTGCCAACATGGGTTAGTTAAATCCCAAAGAAAAGGGCCAGTAAAGGAGCTGGGCTTATTCCAGTCTTGCATCTCACAGGTTATTAATATATTATTAATTTAATAACTACCCTCCAGTGAGAAAGTCTGTAGCATTCCTGACTAGCTCTGCTTTGGAACAAATGTTCAAGGGTATGGAGGCATCTGTGGAAAGAGAATCACATCCAGCAAGAAGTTCAAAGCACCCAGGCAGTTTGGGTGTTTGACTGTGAATAGGAGTGCTCTGAGCTCTTTGGAATGAGGGAAAATACAGAACATATCACAATAACATAACTATGCATCAATAAAACTTCTCTTAACATACACATAATATTCATGTCTTAATTGTGAGAGCCAACCATCTCAATACTGAGAGGAATGGTGGATTTGCCTTTACAAACCAGCTGTGGGTCTGCTGGTAGATAAAACCAGCACTGAGAGGTAAAAGAAACAGTGGGAAGGATTCCACTGATTGATGAATGGAAAAAGAAACTTGCTTTTACAAATAAACTTTAGGATTGCTGACAAATTAAACTGGATATTGAAAGATGAAAGAAACAATGGGGAAAAACCCCTAAATTCCATAAGAATTAAAAATAAAAAAGGAGGGTTATACATGAGAGGGAAATCTTTGGTATCAGGCGTTCTGGGAAGTCTGAACCTCTCAAGTACCTCAGCCAGAGGGGAAAGAGAGGAGGGAAATGAAATGTGGCTGGGAAATTGGGATAAAAAGGAGGCTGCGTGCTCCAAAAACTGGAGAGACCAGGGAAATGCCCCATGGCCTCTCCCTTTATTCAAATAAAGTAAAAGGACTTTAAAAAATGCTCCTCTGTCTCCTTTTTGGACACAAACCTCTGATGTTTGTGGATTAATTTTCCTTACAGGGATGTAAGAGGGTGATGGTTTGTCTAGTCCAGGATGGTTCCACTAGGAAAGGACAAGGATATGTTCTTCACTGGGAAACACAAACTGTGTGCACTACACAGCATTCATCATATGGAGACATGGATGTGGGATGCTGAGGACTGCTTGCAGAACACCCTCAGTGGGAAATTGCTTTGATTAATGCCTGTGTCTCCTCTCAGGCCTTCCCTAGACTGGCATTGTCTCTGTGCATGCCACTGACTGGCTGATAAAGAGGCACAGATACAGCTCTGCCCTGCAGCAGGTTATTGGTAGGGTTATTTTGATTTTGAAGGTTTGGAAGGGGGTGAGAGAGTCTTCTCTTTGCAATACTGGTGAGAGATTTAAGAAAGGCTGTGCAGGAGTGAAAGGAGTACCCAGCACTACCTTGCACAGGCAGGAAACATGAAAGGAAAAGTTGTGTTAACCCTTCTGGGCTGGACTGTGATGAGCCTTTAATTGTGGGATGGCACAGAACTTCTTGCATCATGTCATACAACAAACAGCATGTCTTCAAACCCCAGCAGGATTCTCATGAGCTACTGCCCTCATGTTTATTTAAAAGATCTGTCTGTGAAGCTTGTTTAAAAGTACATCCAGTGGAAAATGATAGCAAATGTGCTGAAAACAATTGTGCAGACCCAAAGGTCTAAATTTAAGGGAAATCCCTTTCCTGTGGGAACAGCATGGAGAGGATTCAGGAGAGCCAGCTTTGCCAGCCCTTTGGATGTTTCATTTTTCCTCTCCTCCTCTGCCCTTCTCCTTGCTGTTTAAGGTAAACACACACAGGCTGCTGGAGGCATCCTTGGCCCTCTGAAGTGGTGATAGCTATTTGATCTGCCATTTGAAAGTGCACTGTGGTGGTTTGGCACGTGAATGTCTTTCCTGCTTCCTTGCTGTGTCTTTGTCAGGGGTACAATTTGAGACTAATTAGTTCTCAGCTCTCAGGCCTCACAAAGCAGCATCAGCACCTGGTAGACTCTATTTGCTGAAGCCTTTATGAAATGGGACCATATTACTCTTTCATCTTATTGTACACATAATTAGAATAACTTAGCCAAAGTCCCCTGGGAAGCAGTTTGTGTTAAAAATGCTTCCCTGCAGTGCCTGGCAGCCAGTATGGAAGAGCTGGAGGGGCTGAGACCTCTTGCCTGTGGACACTTCCAGCCTTTCATCTGTACCCCTGTGGACCCCAATCCTTTCTATTCCAATCCCTCCAATCCTTTCCTGTGTTTCAGAACTGTGTCTCTCCCAGAGATCAGCTGAAAAGAGGAGTGACACACAGGCCTGGAAGGGGTGAGATGGATGACATGCTGGGTGTATGAGTGCAGAAGATCCTCTAATGATTCTTCCAGCTTGGTGCTCTGGTACCTGGTGCATGCCCTGGTCTGGGGGACAGGTCAGACCCTTCCCAGTATGGTTCTGGTCACCCCAGCTGCTCTGCACAACAGAGGAGCTCACACACGTGTGCTCAGGGCACTCTCTGGAGCTCTCTTGAGCCCTGACATCTTTAAAGTCAGAGGAGTTCAACAATGATGGTAACACCACCTCAGTAAGGTGATTCTGCATGTTGCAAGGTTGAATTCCATTTGTGTCCAGAAAGATCAAGATCTTTGAGATAGCTTCTTTTTTTTTTTTTTTTTTTGGTGACATCTTGTCACAAAGAGACATGAAATTTTTCACATCTATGGGATTTCAACCAGTAGCATAATTCCCTCACACATATTCTATTGCTGTGTTGGGTGTTAATTTCCCTGCCTCTAATGTATGTGCATATTAAAGTTGAGTTACTGCTGCTGTGGGAACTATAACTTCAAGTTTTATGATTCAAAATGAAAAAAAGAGTGTATTTTTATACTTTGTTTTGCTTATGGATCAACATGGTAGTATCAATATAATGGGAGAAGAAAGAGAAACTTCTAAATAGAAAGTGTAACATGAAATACTGCTCTGTTTATTTTCCCTTCTGTAATGTTCATCTAGTGGGCAAAACCCCCACTATGAAGAAAAAAAATATAAACTATGAGGCAGACAAAAGAGAAAAAGAAAGCAACAGATAACTGAGATGTTAAATGAAGTTGTTCAGAGAGAAAATGTTTGCACTTAGCAGACCCAGGTGGCCACGTGCCAGGAACCTTAGTGTAAAACCAGGCAAGAACTTGATATACTGAGATTGGCAAGTCTAGGACTTAGAGTGAGCAATTCCAGCCACAGTGCTGCTTTCCAGGGCAGTTGTGGTGATGGAAAAACAAAACAGACACTGAAAAGCACGTGGGGGAGACCTAAAGTGGGTTTATGGTGTCTCTCCCACTGTCCTGGGAGAGCTTACAGCTTTGTGAATTTGAAGCAGAAAGGTTTGCTCTTCACAGCAGCTCAGGAGAATTGGAAAATGTTTGTGAGAGGCTTGAGCAGAAGATGCATTACACCCTCTTTTTCAGTGTCTCAGAATGAGGAATCTGGTTTTGGTCTCAAGTCAGAAGGAACCTTCTTCAAGTTAATGGTGTTAGATGGAATAAATCAGGAGCAATGGGGGAGAACCAGGCAGTGTGGCACACTGCACAGTGAAACACCTCCCAGCAGTGGCCAGTACTCCTTTCTAGTCATGAGTTAACATGATGTAGGATCTAAAGCACAGTCTGTGTTTACCCAGCACCTTTCTGGCATGGCTGCTTCTGATGAAGCCACAAAGTTCTCTCTTTTCCATTTATCTCTAATTTTAAAGAATACAAACCCTTTTCCTTCTCACAGCGTAGGGCCACTCTGCACTGGTCACACTGCAAACTGTGATTTAATTTGTTATTGATTTTTACTGAGGTGGTGTTCATAACAGAAATGGAGCAGCCCAAATCACAATTCACTAATGAAAATTGTGACCAGTCTCTTACCAGCTTGCAAAGATGATGATTAAAAATGACTGGAAAGGCAAAATCAATCAGGCCCCTTCAGAAAGTTGTTTGTGAAGGGGTTTGATTGATGTACAAAACCAAAAAGCAAAGATTAGTAATAGTAAAACCAGATTCTTTCAAAAGCTTCAGATGGTCTTTTGTGTGACAGAAATAGCTTTGTTTCCTGAACACAGAACAGGGATTTATTTCCTCAGCAGTGGTGGCTGAGGAGGAGCCACTCTAGAGTGTCAGACAAATAATGTGAGTTTCTAACATTGTTTTGCATTCCAAAGTTCACAAAAGTCTGGATGGCCTTCAGGACAATAAATCTAGAGAGAGGGCTATGGATTTAACATTTTAGATCCCAGATGGCTGCTGTGGGAGGGATGCTAACTCTGGTGCACCAGTGGGTTCCTGGGAAGTGCAGTCCCTGCCTGGCTGGGCTCTGAGCCTGCTGAGCTGAAGGCACCCAGAACACTCCATGCAGCCATCCCAGCACCAGCCCCAGGGACAGCAGCGTGGTTTCAGTGCTGTATTCACAGGGCTGCTGCTTTCCTTGGAGCACAGCACATGGATGTTGGTAGGTGCAACCTCAGGGAAACCTCAGGGAGCAGTGAAGGATCACCACACACACGTGGCAGCAAGTGACACACCTGGTGCAGCCCAGTGTCTCACTCAGCACTCACTTCAAGGTCCTCAGTGGGGATAAACTGGTCTAAGTCCAGCAGATTCACTACAGTGACTGATCTGCACCATGAGAGCTGGTCTCAGATGGAGCTGGGGGGGTTGTAGACCATGAGAAATAATCTCTCATTCAGCTCATCTGGATGATGGGCTCTGTTGTCTGAGCAAGTGGCTGCAGGGGAAGAAGTCCAGCAAGATCTCTGCATCTTTTCTTTTAAGGTGTGAGTGAGCTTTGGGAAGGCCTTTTCTGTTCTTCCCTGTCAGATGTGCTAGTTCTGCATTTCCATTACATCAATTATGTAAACTGCAAATATTTGATTTCAGGGAAACGTGAAAAGAAAGGAAACTACTTCTCCCTGTCTCAGAGTGGGCTGGATGTGCATCAGAGCAAAGGAGCTGGGCAGGGAGCTGGGAAAGCAGCTTTTATGGCTTGTGGGTGAAATGGCATGAATATGTACGAGACTGTAATTGGCTCCCACAGAGTAACCAAGCTGCCAGCAGACCCAGGTGTCCTGGCTAATTGTTGTAGACAATTAATAACTCAGATTCTACTAATTCCATATCGAGCTGGGCAGCTCATTACAGGAGCAGAGAGTGAGATGCTCTGCTGAAGCTGCTTGGAGATAGGGAGTGTTGGGGGATCCAGGCCCAGGGGCAGAGAAGGTCACAGCTGGGCTGGCACTGCTGCTGGCTCAAAGGGCACAGCAGGAGACAGCGACAGTCTGTCAGCCTTTGGCTGAGGTCTGGAGCCACATCAGGGAGAGCCCTCACCCACCTGCTCCTCCCTGGGAACAGAAGCTGGGTAATGAGTCTGTGGGTTTAGTAAAACCTAGCAAACCACATCTTTGTCCTGTGACCCAGCTTGCATATAGACTTTTCTCGGTGGTAACATGAATCCCATAAGTCAGAAACATGATTTGACCCATTGTGTCCCATCCACAGATACATCCTACAAACTGGATAACTAGTGGTGGTGAGATGTGACTTCCTGAATGCCATTTGAGGCTTTCATGATAACCTGCCCCTAACCACAAGTCTCCTTGAGAGGAAACACCAGTAATTTTAAGGAGGGCAGCTGCCCAGCTTGCTCTGTGTTGCAGGGCCTTGAATGGATAGGGACAGAGGTTGTGGGAGCCCTCGTGCTGCCATCAGCCACGTGCTGCATGCTGTGGGAATGCTGGCATCTGCCTCGAGCCAGACTGTTTATAAATACTCTGAGAAGGGATGGAGCCTGGTTTTCAGAGCCTCACACAGCTCCCTTCTGCTGGGATTAATGCACTTCTCACAGCAGCATCCATCAGACGTGAGCAGCACCTGAGAGAGCACAGCTCCCTCAGGGGAGCACCCAAAAATGGATGGTGCTCCAAGCTGGGATTTTGCAGGCAGCATGGATCACATTACATCTAGGAGACACTGATTTTTTTATGGAGCTCCAGCAAGCTCCTCTATTTGCTACCTGACCCTTCCCCTCCCTCCAGCATTCAGCTACTTGGGCTTGCAGGGGTTGGAACTGCACAACTTCAGGGGCTGTTTCCTGTTCCTATTTTAACTTTCTCCTTTTTCTTTCTATTAATACTTTTCCTGGTGTTTAACATTAAATGTAAGGAAGTTCCTTCTCTGCAACTTTTTGATCCATCTTGCAGAAGTTCTGTAGCAGAGATTATAGGTACCAGTCCTATGCTGTGGAACTGGTTTTCTAAAACTTCTGTCAAAAGTAGGTTAGAAACTGTTGTAAAATAGTTAATGTTAAGCATATATATAAAGCATATATAAATTATATTAAGCATATATTAAACATATATTAAACGTATATAAATATATATTAAACACATATAAATATATATTAAGCATATATAAATATATATTTATATCTATTTATATATTAAGCATATAAAATATATATTAAATGTAATATAAATAAATATAAAATTATATAAAAATATATAATATATATAAATATATTATGTATTTATATAATATATATAAAATATATATATAAATATATATAAATATTAAATATATAAATATATAAAAATATATATTAAGCATATATACATATATATTAAGCATATGTAAACCAGTACATATATAAAACATATACTGTTGAAAGGTTTGGTTATTATATTGTAAAAGGGGTAAAAAGGGTAGTTATGAGTCTTTTAGCCAGCCTGATCATGGCAGAAGAGGTTCTGCAATACAAAGTCCTGCAGTCTTGGCTGCAAGGGGCTGAGTGCCCCAGAGCCTGAGCCTGGGCTTGGATTCCAAGGGGGATCCTGGAGGGGATCTTGAATGCCCTACTTGGAGTCAGGGTCATGTGAGCCACATTGGATTCTTACAGATACCTAAATAACAGCAATTCTAAAATATAACTGCAGGGAAAAAGAGGAAATGATTATAAATAAATGAATGCAGCAGACTGCTGATGGGCACTTTAATCTCAGGGCATATTAGAGTAAACACATCCATGCCACCCACCAGCTCTGGCCACTCTCACTGCTTTGCCATCTGTTGCAGGATGGCTGGATGAACAAAATTTCCATAATTTGCACGGTGTCCTCATGTGAAGCACAGTGGGAAGGCTGCTGGTAGTTTCTCATTTATTTGAGGCTTTGAGGAGACAAAGCTGGACTTTCACTATAGGGAAGAGGCCAGGCCACTTCCCTTGTAACTCTTTTCCTTTGGAGTTTCCAAACTTGAAGAAGTTTTACAGAATTTTGTGAAGTGGTTCTCATTTTTTCCCGGGGACAATGAATTTCCAAAACATCCCATGGACTGCAACTTCAGCAAAACAATTCTCTGCCAGCACCTGAGGCAGTCAGGGAAGCAAAACAAACAAGTAAAACCCAAGCCAGACACTGCTTGAGCTTAATGCAAATAAATCACAGAAGTATTAAGTTCAGCTCTTAATCTCTCTCTCCATCTTCCTGTCTTTCAGACTCTTTCTTACCTAAGAATATTTTATCAATCTCTCAGTCTGGATTTGTGTACTGTTCAGCTTTTTCCTGGCTGTATATTGTCTGTCTGCTTCCCTGCTTTTACTTCTCACTTTATTCTAATAACACTAAATAAATAAGGGCACATCACCAAAAGCAACTGCAACAGCTATTTTTCCAGCCCCATCTCTCAGGGGACACTTTTACCCATCTTGAGGCACCAGGGGCTCTTACAGATAAGTTTTGAATTCTCAGCTACAGCCTGCACTGGTCCCCAGCTCCACACTGGAGGCAGCAGAGCTGGGACAGGGTGCAGTGGCTGCAGTGCCTGCAGTGGCTGCAGTTTCCACAGCAGCACAAACCTGGCAGGAAGGGCTCTGCTGGAGCCACAACAGGAAGAGCTGCCCTGTCAGAGCATGAAGCTGAGAGGAATGGCAAATTTGCCTTTACAAACCAGCTGTGGGTCTGCTGGTAGATAAAACCAGCACTGAGAGGTAAAAGAAACAGTGGGAAGGATTCCACTGATTGATGAATGGAAAAAGAAACTTGCTTTTGCAAATAAACTGTAGGGCTGCTGATGAATTAAACTGGACATTGAAAGATGAAAGAAACAATGGGGGAAAACCCTAAATTCCATAAGAATTAAGAATTAAAAGGGAGGGTTATACATCAGAGGGAAATCTTTGGTATCAGGAAGTCTGAACCTCTCAAGTACCTCAGCCAGAGAGGAAAGAGAAGAGGGAAATGTGGCTGGGAAATTGGGATAAAAAGGAGGTTGTGTGCTCCAAAAATTGGAGAGACCCCAGGGGAATGCCCCATGGCCTCTCCCTTTATTCAGATAAAGTAAAAGGACTCCTCTGTCTCCTTTTTGGACATAAACCTCTGATGTTTGTGGATTAATTTTCCTAATAAAGCCACTGGCTTTGTCAAAACTACAGACTACACATGGCCCTTTTTATTGCTCCCTCAGGAAGAATCACACCTTTTGATGGCTTCCTCACACCCAGGTAAATCAGCCTTTCTCCCACATCAGCAGCTCAAGCAGGTTGATGTCCAGATGAAAAAGCCTGCACAGGGCAAAACACAAAGCCTGAGAATAGATGGAGGGTTTTGACTGTGCTCCATTTGCTCAGGGTGTGAAAATAGCTTTTATTCTGTTTCATCCTCTGAGGCAGAATGTATTTCTTGGCTCAGTGGAAGGACCTGGAGATTAAAGGGATATTTAGCTGCTTAGCTTCCCAATAGCTGTTTGGAGATAACTCAGGGTGTGGAGGGACAAAAGACTAATTTGCCAAGCATGTGCCATACAGAAGATCCTGCCACAGTGGGTTTGAATAGCCAGGTAAGGAGCCATATGCTCCCTTGCTAGCAACAGGCCAACCTTTCTGAGGTCAAAATGCAACAGGACTGATTTGTAACAGCTACAAAATCTGCTTGTAATGATGCCATTTGGGTTTTTTTTTTTGCCTTTTTTCTATGTTCTCTGTATTCTTCACACATATATTTGTAGCTTTGTAGCCTATTGTATTAGTAGCCAGTTTTCCCTGTACTTCTCCATGGCCTTTCCCAAGGCAGAAAGACAAAATAAATTCCAGAGCTCCAAGCCCTGGGGGTACATGCCCTCTGTGCTGTCTTGCTTCTTCCTGGGAACCAAGGCCAAGAACAATTCTTCAAGATTTAATGGGCAAAGTACAGCTAGTGCTGAAGGGGGACTCCAGAGAAGGGGCTTGACCTGGGGGGAGCTGCATCACCAATTGTCCTCCTAATTGGTGCTTTTTATCAATTATGTTAATTTTCTAAAAGCTATAAAAATGTATTCACCCCTGGAGGGGGTGGGCTTTTGTGGACATCTTTCCATAACTGCCCCTGAAGGCCTTCAAATAAAGATCTGCTCTTGTATTACCTCCTTACTAAAATTATCTTGATTTTCATTTCCAGGTTGGGAAAAAGGCAAAAATAATTTCTTCCCACAGTTAATTTTTTGTCCACAGAGATAACATCAACAGGAAAAAATATCTGATATAAATGTGTGGAATTTGAAAGACAACTTCTCTTGCATTAATCATGGGGCTGCAACGTGCCCTGTGTTTGCTGTGTGCACACTGGAAACTTCTGAGCTCACTAACACTGGGGGCTGAGTGTGGTGAGGGCAGATGATAAAAAGAGGCAACAGTGAACAAATAAATGTCACCACAAATGCCTCCCACCACCTGGCTGTACAGAAGGAAGGAGAAGGCTAGAGGAAAGCCAAGGTGGAAATAACCAGAGTAACTTATTCAAGATCCCAGAGTGGATCCTGGAGGTCCAGGAACAGAAGAATGGAGGTGTCCACCAGACTGTGATGTGCCTCAGACTGTCCCCCCTCTATAGATGGTTATTGTTTATGTTTATACCATTAACAGTTTGAAGGAAATCTGTCTATATCAAAACTTCACTTATTATGTCTCCCCTTTTATGTTCAACTCTACTATGATCTGTGTGGTAAAGTCTGCTTAGGGACAGACTTTACCTAGAGGCAGGAAAAATGGAATTAGGTGCTCTACAGGTGGAGATGAATAAGAACAGCTGAACAATTGATTACAGAGGGGTTTCTGCAGATGCTGGGGCTCCAGGAGGGGACCAGCTCTGTAGAAAGACACAAGGGAGACACAAGGCCAAAGATAAACTGTGGAATAGGGATAGGAAAAAGAGTAGGAAAGGCTGAGGACTATCTGCCACAGGGAAACCACTGAGAACAAGGCAACACTACCCTGTTGAGCTGCAGGAAAAAACAGCTGCTATATTAGTTCTGCTGCCTTTTACCTCAGAGTGGCCTGTAGTGGATACAGAAATGGCCTCACCTCTCCCCTTCCCCCATGTCCTCTGATGGCCACAGTGCCACAGAGGAAGGGATGTCTTGTTCAAGGTCACACAATGAGTCAGTGGCAGAAGCCAGCTGGGCACAAGGGTTCCCAAATCCCTGGCCTGCATCCACTGTACATCACTGGCATAGAGGCAGCTCTGCAAATCTCACATTCATTACAATACAATCCAGCTTTGCTGCATGGGTTTGGTTTTTTGGGGGTTTTTTTACAATGTCTCTCAAAAACCCAAGGCTGATTTGCATTTTAAAAACCACCAGTTACAGCTCAGGAAAATGCTATTCAGTAGCTCTGGGAGCTCAGGAGTAAAGATTATCTCTCAGGTTTTCTCTCCCAGATTTTTTGCCTGAAATACATTTTTGTCCTAATAGCACAATACTTATTGCTAATGTTTGTCTTGTGAATATTCATTACATCCTGGGGCTTCAAGACTCCAGTGGGAAGGCGAGCACAGGAGGCACTGTCCTGATCCTCCTACACTCCACAGACACAGGGTAGAGGCATCAGGGTGAGGAGGCTTGTTTGGCTAGGGTGTGAGCTGTGGGATACTAATGCACTCTGGAAGCCTTTGGGGAACACTGGTGAAACTCCATTAAATCGTGCACTGAAGGCCTTTTCAGCAAATAACTTCCATAAAACCATTAGCTCCTCTTAATTGCAAGGAAAAAGCTCCACACACAGCAGGGGTTTAGGACACACAGTCACTCTTTACAACTATTTCTTTCTCTATGGCAATCTGCAGAAGGATCTCTTTCCCAGCGAGCTTCAGGACTGGGGATACTCTTCCCACCCTCAAAATTGTAGTGTTTTCCCTGTCAGCAGTGGTGATTTAGGTTTCCACATGTGAATTTATGCAGAAGAGCCCTGCTGTCATGCATGCCCAAGCAGCGTGGGCTGCAGCTGCTGGCAGGGCTGGGACATGCTTCCCTTCTCCTGCTGTGGCTGGAGGCTCCTGAGCTCACTGCTGTTCAGATGGTGCCATCTGGCTCTCAGGAAATATATGAGAAATGTTATCCAATAAAAGAGGGAGCTGGCTGGCTGTGTGCCTTCACCTTCACCTGTGTGTGCTTCTTTGGGAAATTATTGTTCCTGCAGCTGGGAAATGTTTAACTGAATCTTTGATATTTTGCTTGGTCAGGTAAGGGCTGAGGTTTATAAAAATACACAACACACAGAAATATATAGTAATGTGGGTTTGTTAGTTTTATGGACAGATGGGAAATGTCCCTTTCCTTGATGTTCTGTCTAGCAGGATGTTTGGGTTAGGAAAGACAAGAAGAAAAAGTCTCAGTTCTATTAAAGGAAGACATAGGAAAAAACAGCTGAGGGAAGTTTCTAAAAAAGAGCATTTTGAAAAATGAAAAAATGCTTTGTCTGCAGCTCAGCATCCTTCAGGGATTGCCCTGAGGAGCTGAGGGGACTGACAGGGCTGTTGGATGCACCTGCAGATTCTCCTGGGACACTTTGCTGGCAGCTGGTGAAAAAGAACCTCTCTGGCTTAGGGGCCCTTTCTTCCTGGGTTTGTCCATTACTTTCTCTTTGCATTGTTCAGCTTACTGGTGTGTTCAGTCTTCCTTTGAGCCCATTTTCCATGTACCTACAGTCCCTCAGGCATGTCACCCTGTCGTGGTTTGACACTGGCCAAACACCAAGCACCCACGAAAGTCACTCACCCTGCCCTGCCACAGCTGGGCAGAGGAGAGAAAAAATTAACAAAGGGTTCATGAGTTAAGGACTGGGAGAAAACACTCCAAGGGCAAAACAGGCACAATTTAGAGATACAGACTGGGCTTATTACTAACAAAATCAGAGGAGGACAATGAGAAGGAAAACAAGCCCTTAAAACCACCTTTTCTTCCCCCAGCCCCTCCCTCCTTCCCACAGACAGGGCATGGGGGTCTTGGTCAGTTCAGCACCTGAGGTTTTCTTCTGGTTGGCTCAGGACAGAAGTTGTTCCCCTGTGACCCCATGGGGTCCCTTCCCACGGGAGACAGTTCTCCATTAAATTCTCCAGCATGGTTCCACTCTCACGAGCAGCAGACCTCCCAAAACTCCTCTGTGTCTGGCTGGTACTAACTTGAAAGCCTTTTGGGCAATCAAGCAGTAACAGACTTTGTGGAAGCTGAAAGTCCCCACAATAAAATTACAAGGTCTAAGTGAGCCTGCTTGGCATTGTTTAATGCTTTAGTAATGAGCACCTGGACAGGAAAGATTCCTGAAGTAATTTTATTCTGCATTGGTGAGCAGTCAGAATTTCAGAGAGGGGCCATAAATATCAGCAAGTGGAATGGCCAGTGGTGCCTGATCTTGGTGTGGAAGGTGGTTGTGCTGAGGCTGCAAGACATGAATAAAGTGGAAGGGTTTTCCTTCATTTCCCCAACTCCAAAAGGCATCCTTTAGCTTGGAATGGCTTTAGGGACAGTAGCAACCTCTTTCCTGCCTGCCTGTGACTGTGCTTCTGGGGACAAGTGTTTGTGGACTTGCAGCTGCTACCAATGTGCAATCAGTGTGCAATAAGAGTGCAATACATGTGCAATAAGAGTGCAATAAGAGTGCAATCAGTGTGTAATAAGAGTGCAATACATATGCAATAAGAGTGCAATACATGTGCAATAAGAGTGCAATACATATGCAATAAGAGTGCAATACATGTGCAATAAGAGTGCAATGCAATGTGCAGTAAGAGTCAATGCAGTGTGCAATAAAAGTGCAATAAGAGTGCAATAAGAGTGCAATGCAGTGCTGATGTCCCCTGGTGCCACATGTGTGTTTCCACCTGTGTAGCAGCTGAGCCCCTGTGCTGCCTGCCTGGGCATGTGTGCCATTAATAAGAGTCACAGTGTCATGGATTGTGAAATCAATACTATTCTATTTACCATCTCTATGGCAGTTGTCTTCTGTCAAGTGGGCAGTTTTCCTTATCTCTTCCACAACCACTCCTCCCTCCAGGCAGACATCTGCTGATAACAGGCTATTGAATGTCAATGCATGACTGATAAGAACTTTAACATCCCATTGTGAGATGCTCCGCCCAGAGGGAGGAGCCAAGCATTCCTACACAGATATAGCTGGGAGTCTGGAGAGACAGGACAGCTCTTGCTGGGTTTTGCTCAGAAAGAGAACTGCCCCTTTTCAACTGGATCAGCAGAGGAAGATCTTCACCTTTCCTTCGATAGGATTTTCCTGCTCCAACAGAACCACACCTGAGGACTGAGTCCAGGAAGACTGCAGCCACAATTCCAATTGGACTGAGACTACACCCTGACCAACCGGGTGTCAGGTTGAGTTCTGACTCTGTCTGTGTTGTTTTAATCTACTGCATTTGTTTGTTTTATATTTTGTATTTTTTTGCTTCCCTAGTAAAGGACTGTTATCCCTGCTCCCATATTTTCTGCCTGAGAGCCCCTTGATTTAAATTTTATAGCAATTTGGAGGGAGGGGGTTTACATTCTCTATTCCAGGGGAGGCTCTGGCCTTCCTTAGCAGACACCTGTCTTCCCAAACCAAGACACACAGACAATGCCAATTCTTTGTAGGTGCACTTACACTGTTAGTGGGGCCTGCAGTAAGGCACTGACACCTTTGTGTACAGTTATGTGCAAGTAATGCAGTTACAGCTGGATACACTTTGTGGTTGTGTTGCTCACACAGTTTCAACTTGTGTCTGAGTAAAACACACTCACTATTGCTGATTTAAACAAGTAATGAACTATGTCTTCATTTTGGCAGCACATGCCACGTTGATTGAACACTTCTATGATGCCTGAGGGAGGAAAGTGAGAGCAGTTAGAAGCTCTATGAACACAGAGGTACATGGAAGGAATTGTTAAACCAGGTATGAAGATTTCTCCTGGGCATTATATTGGCTCTCTCATCCCCAAACATTTGAAATGTTTTATTTCTTTCCAATGCAGAATGAGAAGAGATTGAAATCATAGAAGTTGCCATAGCACAGGGTTGTCAGCCCCTTCAGTCCAGGTGAGAATTCCATTTTGGGCTTTTTGAGTGCTGTGCATTGGTGTTCATGCAGTGATACTCAATGTTGAATGTGGCAGTTGGAGTGTCTCTATACTGATGAGGAAAGGCATATTCTTCATGTACATATTGTAGGTGCTAGCACAGCAAGAAAAATTCTAGTTCACCTAAGGCTAAGCCTTTCACTTGTGTTAAAGTTTTAGAAGTTTAACAGTAATAAAAATAGTAATAAAAAATAGTAATAAAATTAGGACAATAAGAGACAACAAAAAGTAAAGAATTACAGAAGTCCAGGTGCCTGGCACTCTGCCACAAAGCACATTTTGCTAACAAAGGATTACCCCTTAAAAGCAATAGCCTATTGCACATTCATATATCTCATACATGATTCAAACATTCCTTTCCAAGTAAAGTGTTTCTGCTTAATTTCAGCTTTCCCCCCCTCATCTTGTAAATCAACTTTCTTGGTTCTTCAAAGTCTGAGCTTTCCCCATAAGGAGACAATAATTCTTCTCTTGAGATTTTTGGTATTTGTTGCTGTTATCTCTATCTAGATAGGATAATGTTTCTTTATTATCTTTTCCATTCCTTGAGCTAGTTCCAAAAAGTGTCTTACATCACATAGTTTCTATTTTAATATTATGCTATAGCCTAAAAGCTATATTTACCACACTGCTTAAAAGAGATTAATACAGCATAACTTTCCAACATAACACATATAGTATTCATTTTAATATTTGCAAAGAGCCAATCATATACTATGCATTTTTCACACTGTTCACTTCGGGTGATGCATCAGAAAGAGCTTTTGACACAGCCTGCCTGGAGACAGACTCAGGTGATGGGCTGCTTTCTATTTCTTATTGACTTAACAAATCTGTCTGAAATCTGTATTTTCCCTAAGCACCATCAACACTCAAATAAGTGAGAATATAGGGCAAAACAAGCTCAGGCTATGTTTCCTCTGTGATTTAGTCTGATTAAGGGCCATTACCATTGGGTAGCTGTTCAGCAATTTACTAACACAATCCTGCTCTTGCAGGAGTCCACATTACAGTAACAGGTCACTCCAGCAAACTGGCCAAGGATGGGGGGACTATTGTTCTCTCTGCCTCCAAAGCCAAAAGAGCACAAAATAAATAAATGCAAACCCACTGTATCCAGCACAGGAGTTAGAGACTGTCTGTCAACACTAAGCAAAGCCCCTGTACTCAGAGATGTCTTTATCACAGATGGGAGTCCATCTCCTGAAAGCCAAGGCAAGGGCAGAGCAAGCTAGATGACCAGCTGTGCAAATGCCTTGCTCCATGAGAGGCAAGTATGAATGTATAAAAAGATTTTCTCTACCACCTTTATTATTAAATCTTGCTGGCTCACATTTAATGACTTCTACTTAACTCAGGGATTGTTGCTGCATATTTCAGCCACTTAAGGCACATAGCTATCTCCTGTAGAGAGCATTTACCTAGCAGCAAGGGCACCAGCGAGTACTCATGATGAGTCCTTCCCAAAGCCCTGGCTCTAAGACGGGCTGGACCAGGTAAAAGTTTCTGGTAGTTTCTGTCCCAAGACGGGCGTGGCTCGGGGTGGTGGCAGTGCCCACCCGACAGAGCCGGGCTCCCCTCCGCAGTCTGCAATAGCCACAAGGCATCGCCGTCCCTCTCCAAAGGGCAGCCTGTAAACCGAGGGTTCCCTCTGCGGGCGGGCCGGTCCGGGATGGTCCCGACCCGGATGGTCCCG
>VZRH01003326.1:6415-34628 GCA_013397555.1 Urocynchramus pylzowi | reverse complement strand
TCCTTTTTCCTTTCCCCCTGGGAATCCAGCAGCTAAAACCCTCAGCTGTGTGTTTAGCCAACTCTCCCTGGAAGCTCTGGATAGTTCATGAATATGCACAGGGAGATCGTTTCCCGGGAGGCTGCCTCTGTAATGAGCTGATTGAGCTGCGCCTGCAGCAGGGCTGCTCTCCTGGGGGAAACTTGGGTGCCAGAACTGAGGAGCTTTGTGTCCCTGGCTTCACGGGGGTTTGGCCGGCCTCCCTGAGGAGGAGCAGTCAGTGGGGCCGTACTCAGTGCTGTTAGCAGCTCCAGCCAGGCAGGATCCTCATCTGCTGTGTGTCCAAAAGATATGAAGAGCATCATGTAACTAGTACATGTGAGGTAACCTACCTGTTTTGTACCAGCTTGTGTAGAAATGGACTTTTCCTGTCTAAAAACACCGCACCACTTAATAAGGACATTTCATTGCTTAGCAACAGTCCCAACTCAGCTTGGTCCTTATGGCTCTTGCCATTCAGGTGGTCCCCAAAGATGTGCCAGTAAAACAGCCACTGTCCTGGAGGAAAGAATCTCTTCTGTTTTCTCCTTGGTGATGCGGTGACCAAGCCAAAAGAGCAGGGGCTGGTTGCTGCTGCCCAAGTATTTAAGAGCACTTGAGAGACTGGGAGCTGAGTGAAACTGAAAAATTCCAGACAGGTTAAGCTGGAAGTGGCCGGTCCCCCAGGCACGTGTGGGACCTTGCAGCTGCCTTGTTCATGCATCCTGTGTCACTTGCACCTTTGTTTTGTGCACAGGCATAGCAGCATGCTGGTTAACAACCTTCACTTATGCAGTTATGAGAATAGTGTTTTGACAGCTGTGCAGTCTGCTGGTGTTTAATGTAATACACAAACAAATAAGTTTTTTTTTAAAAACAAGGCTGGTGCATGTCCTCATCTGCTGCGGCAAGACAGACTAGTTAAGTGGGGTGAGGACTTGTGGTTTGGAAGAGCAATTCAAATGACAAATAAACACACAGACCTTTTGCTCACAAAGCCACATCCTGATACCATAAAATTTGCTGCCTTAGAAACTCAGGCTTTTAAGAACAATTTCCCCATGAAAATTTGTGTAAGCTTTTGAAACTAGCTGTCTGTTCTCATCAGAACAACTTTGGTTGGGGACAATATTTTTCCATCTTTCTCACCAGTCACCTTGTGAAGTGTTGATAAAGATAGAATCCACAGCACCAGCTTCCTTTAATTGCTCTTTTAGACTGTGTATCTAGATGGAAACCTAGCAACACAACAACTGTATTGAAGTAAGATGTTTCACTTCTTTTATCCCCCTGGATGCATCTTTAGAGGTTAGACTCATCAAGCTAGTCTCTTTACCCCTTGGAGCCTTAAAGCTTGATTCCCTAAGCCTGGAATAAAGCAGAACTGAGCTAGTGAAAAGGACAACAAAGATGGAATGGAAATGCTAATATGATAACAGATCCATTCTTCCTTTCTTCCTGCTGCCCCTGTGAATACCTGCAGTATTCCCACGGGGAATATATTCCTCTGCAGAGAGGGAATGCTTGTCTAATAGGAAAATTATTCAAGGGGAAACTGCCCATCAGTGTTTGTGTCCCTTTCACCTAGAGGCACGAGGGAAAAGCTCAGGCACCACTGGCCCAGAGCAGTGTGTAGCAGTGTAGTATGTGAGAACTGGACTGGCATGTGGGAAGAAGCATCAGCAGCATCCAATCTCCAGCTGCCCACAGTGGTGATGACTGTGATTCAGTTTCTGCATGTACAGGGCAAATTCATCCTCGGGGGTAGGAAAAAAACCCCAAAGCACAACCCCAAATACAAACTGAAATCACTTATACTCTGTCCAGATTTCCCTCACTGGCTGTAGTGTAGTGTTTTTATCTATATTGACAAACAGCCTTGTTGTGCATGTTGTTCCCTACCATAGAATAGGGCACTTACAGGGAGTCAAGGTGGCAATATCTGACTGGCTCTTTGTAATTTGGGGGCACTTTAATGAGGGATTTCACACTGTTGAAATTGCTGTTATTTTTTCCCCCACATTTTGGGGGAAATGTGTTTGCTAGGTGCTAAAAATTCTTTTAATATCTAGTGTGTCCTTGGCTGTGCCTCCCAAGATCTTGTATTTTTTCAGCATTAATGAATTAAACATCACAAATGCCTTTGTCACACCAACGGAAGAAGCAGTTAAGTTACAGGAAAACTCTGACCCCTTCTGTATCTGTAATTTGTGAACTGCAAATGAAGTGTTGTTGACAAGCTGCATTTTGCAGGAGTTTATGGGGTGGCTGTGATGGGCTGTATGTAATCAAATCACACGAGAGTGATGGGTGCATTTTGGTTTGGCACAGGGAGAGGGGATGCACACCGGGTTAACATTTTGCAGCCAAAAAAACCACAGCAATCTGTAATCCTCTTGTGATGCCAGTGCTCCAAGATAAGTGCTGCTTGTACTAAGATGTGCCTGTTGGGTATGAGTACTTAATAAATAAGCTTGAGTGAAACCAGAGTGGGATAGAAGTTCGTACCCTGGTGCATATGGAAAATCTGGATAAGTTGTGATTTTTATTTCTGAAGTTTGAACAGGTCCTCCTGTGAGTCACAGGGTCTCTGGGTAATGCTGCTGTGGTTTCTGTGCATGCCAACATGCAGTAAATCCTGTCAGAAACTCTCTTCAGCACAAAGTATTTAGCATACAATTGGTTTAATCCTCTAATCTTATCAAGCACTAACATAAATGAGAACTGAACAAATTCATTCATTCTAAAAAATCAAATCCCATTATATTTCTCAGCATAGTGCAAAATATTTCTCCTTTTACTTGCCTGATTGGCTTATATTTTTAATCCATTGTTTGTTTAGAGGTATCAGACTATGAATTTGGGTTTAGAGGTGAAACTTACAGGTAATCGGCTCTCCCAGTGATGTGAGTTTATCTGCGGTTTGAACAGCTGCAGGGGATTTCAAGATCAGAGCAAGAAGTGTGGCCTGAGGGCCTGGTCACTGGGAGATGTGAGCTTGGCAGAGGAAGGAGTTTCTGCTGAGTGAGTGCTCCTTACCTCTTTGGCAACAGCAGACCCGTGCATTTTTATTGCTTTTGTGCCAGTCAAGAAGAGCAGATGTCCTTTGCCTTCTTCCTTTCCACACACCTCACTGTTTCTCTCTCTTTAGAGAGGTAAGCTGTGAAAAAATGCATATTATATGATTGGCTCTTCACAAATATTAAAATGAATACTGTATGTGTTATGTTGGAAAGTTATGCTGTATTAATCTCTTTTGAGTGGTGCTGTATTAATCTCTTTTTAAGCAGTGTGGTAAATATAGTTTTTAGGCTATAGCATAATATTAAAATAGAAACTATGTGATGTAAGATACCTTTTGTAACTAGCTCAAGGAATGGAAAAGATAATCAAGAAATTCTTCTCATTATCCTATCTAGATAGAGATAACAGGAACAGACACCAAAAATCTCAAGAGAAGAATTATTGTCTCCTTATGGGGAAAGCTCAGACTTTGAGGAACCAAAAACGTTGATTTACAAGGTGTGGGGGGGAAGCTAAAATTGAGCAGAAGCACCCTAGTTTGAAAAGAATGTTTGAATCATGTATGAGATCTATGAATATGCAATAGGTTATTGCTTTTAAGAGGTAATCCTTTGTTAGCAAAGTGTACCTTTTAGTGAAATACCAGGCACCCAGACATCTGTAATTCTTCGCTTTTTTTTGTCTCTTATTGCCCTAATTTTTTATTACTATTTACGTTACTATTAAAGTTCTAAAATTTTAACACAAGTGAATGGCATTTTTCACATGAGCAGTCCTCACGAGGTGTGTGTGAATACTGTGGCTCTGTGAATGTGTGGCCAGGGGCCCGGGAATGTGTTTCCAGACCTCGTGGTGAAGTTGAGCAATGAAATATTAGTTTCTAGAACTCACTTAATCTCCCCCCGTGATACCACAGAACAGGCTATCTCTTTAAATGATTGATTTAACACGGATTTTCCCGAGTTCATTCATCTTGTTGTACCTTTACCAGGGTGAATTTTCTCTCAGTTCTGTCCTTACCCATGCTTTTACTAAGGGCTGGATCCTGCCTGGTCTCCTCTTTCAGAGCAGCATCTCATTTCATGAATAGCTCTGCTGCCTCCAGTGAGACTGCTGAAGAGAAAGCCTGTGACTCAGACTAATGCAAGTCAATTTAAAGGACAGATTAAGTGCAGTGGGAGTATGGATTGCAGTGTCTGGCCCGTCATGAATAATTCAGGAGTATGGTAAGTGCTTAATCCAGCTCTAAGTGAAGTCAGCAAAAGACTTTCCATTGACCCCCGGTCCAGGATATGTTTCAGCAAAGCTTAACTACGGGGAGCTTTCTGAGGTCTGAGCACAGCTATTGAGTCATGCTTTTACAGCACTGAAAACCAGAAAAGATTAATAACTGGAGTACTACAGCATTAACAGGAGAAAATACAGAAAAAAGGTTTGTCCTGTTTTTGAGTTCTCTCTGCTTGCTGGGAGAATTGGTTTGGGGGGACAAGGCTGGGGTACTTTCCCTGCCATCTGCCTTAAAGGCAGCAGGCTTGAAAGCTGGCACAGTTAGTTCCTGATCCTTGCCAAGCTCTGTTAATGCAGAACAGCTTCTCCTGAATAGAAGGCAGTTCATGTTTCATAAATAGAGGAGAAAGGAGAGAGGCCAGTGTGTTTAAAGGGGTTGAAAGACACACTGGCAGTCATCTGATTCTTGAACTGCTGCTGGCCTTGACTCTCTGCTGCTTTATGGGGGAGATTTAGGGGTGAGGGTCATTTTTCTGCCTGTACTTGAAGGTGTGAATGCTTGCTGCTTTTGGGGCCTGGTTCTGCAGCTGCATCTCACTTGCAGTGATGTCAGTGAAGTCACTTTGGATTTGTTACTGGGAATGGGACCTGGGATCTGCCTGCTAAGCTAACTACATGGATGAGCTTATTTGGGCTTCAGGGCATCCTGTCTGAGGCTGCCACAGACTTTCTTCCTGTCTTACTTTTTCATAGCAGAAATCTGTTTGACTTGAACAAAGAGGAGTGTTCTGGGGGATCTCTAGCTTTGCTCTGAGCTCACTGGGCTGATGTTGGGCTAGCAAGTGACAGGGTCTCTGTGTCTCTGTTAAATGGAGTTGCAGGTACCACTGCTGCTCCTCATTTGGCAACTAAAGTTGAATATGTTAGCTGTAACGTGCTTGGTCTGTATTTAGCTTCTGTAAAAGTCAGCAAAAGTAATAGATGAATTCCATCAGAGGTGAAGCTCGACTGTGGAACCTTGCCTAATTATTTGTGAACTTGCATATAATCCTGTCTATTTCCCTAGAGGAATAAGGAGTTGAATCTGATAGGTGTTTGCAAAGGGTTTATACAGTCTCTAATATAAGATGCACAAAGTACTCTTTGCTCCTAGAGGGATGTTGACTTGTTTCTTGGCTCTGTGTTGCACCTAGGAGCTGAGAATGAGCTGCTTTTGAGCTGTATTAAAATCTCTGGAGACAATTTGGAAAAAAAAAAAACCCACAAAAGAACACCTAACCGTTCTACTGCTTGGGGTACTGCTGCACATGCAGCACACTTGATTCCCTGAGTCCAGCAAGTTCTCTCTGTTCCTCCTTTTAACAAGGGAGATGGATTACTGAAGAAGATGGGGCTGCAGACTCAGGTTTGAACTAGAGCCCAACAGGGCAGTTTAAACATGTTTGAGAAAAGCCCAAAGCAACCCTGACTCCTGCTTATAAATCAGACCTAGCCAAATCCTCTTTGTATTTCCACTGCCACTGCTTTCCCTCCACCTCCCCCCTTGCACACCCTCCCAGTTGCTCTCCAGCTAAAACTCAGGCACTAGGTTTAATCTCCAAGCCAGTTTTTATAGCTGAGTTGAAATGGGGAGGTGGACAGGCCCACAAGTGCATAAAAGTGACTCAGTAACACAATGGGCTCCAGTTAAACTGGGAGTCTGGACAATGTAGACATCAGCTTGATTTTAAAGCTAAATTTATTTTGCCTGAAAGCTCAGACTAGTTCTTGGACCATGCTGAAAGCTGCTCCTTCCAGTGCTTCCTGCCAACAGTTGTGATTTCCAACCTCTGGGCATGGCAGGCTGGGCTTCTTCAGGACCCACAGAGCACTGTCAGTGCCTTGGACTTGCCATCCACACTGGGCTGGACATCCAGAGTGTCCAGTCTCTGGATGTGTTTCTTGGTGGAGTGGCTCACAGTCTGATGTGTATGCTGCAAGCCATTTCTTTCCCTAAAATTCTTTCCCCATCCAAAGTGAATTTTATTTCCAAGGCCATCCCTTCCTTTTCTCCCCACCCTAACCCTTGCACCTCAGCCCTGTCCCTTCACACAGGGCTCAGAGATGGCAGCTGAGCTGTGGTCTGGGGTGGTCTTTGGTCCACTGCTTGCTCTGGTATCAATGTGCTTGTGCACAGAGCATGGCAGAAAAGCTGCAGCATGGTAGGGAGCTATAAAAACACCAGGCTATGAACTGGAAACAAGATACATCAGCAGGTAAATGTTTCGTCCCCTGTGGCAGTGCTTATGCCAAAGAAGCAGAGCTTCATTCCTGTAAATCTGCTGTCTGGAGCCAATTCCTTGATGCACATTTCCTCACAGTGACTGCAGAGTTCATAGCATGGGCTTGTGTGTAAGTGGCACAGGAAAGCATCTGGCCTTGTTTAGGTTCCAATAACAGAGAGCTCTACTGTCAGTAGCAGACAAATAAGGTTTTTATGACATTTCCTTTACAGACCTCTTGCAGTCCCTTGCATTTCTGATGTGTTGTGAGGGAGGTAATTCCTTCTGGATCCAAATCTTGGCTTCTATGCAGCTAAATTACTTCCTGCATGTACACCAACCTGCCTACATGCTCATGTATTTGGTTATGTTGTGGATCCTGGTACTGTTTGCATTTCTGTTTCTTTGGCTGATTCAGGAGGTGCCTTCAGTTACTTTCCTCTTGTACTCAGCCAACAGCCTGGTTTCCAGAGGGCCAGACACAGTTCCCCATCCACATAGGGCTGTGGAGTGTGTCCCTTTGAAAATCAATTTACAAATGTCTTTTCAAAAGTAGTCTGTGTTTCCTTGTGAAGGGGAATCCCAGGAGTCTTTTGAACAAGGCATGTTGTGAAAGAAGTCTCAAACTCCAAAGTATGAGAGCAATTCAGAGCAGGTGATGTGCTTTGCCTCAGGAAAGCTGGAAAAACTAACAGTAGAGCCACAAATATTTCTTTCATTTTTGTGTTTTAACTGCAGGACTTAGTCCTTGGAGATAGTGCAAGTAGCATCTCAGCCTGTGAACATCTGTCTGAAAGTGTGGGATGCAGTAAGAAACTGGGAACAATTGGCTGAAATGCTTTGATCCTGCCAGGTGGCAGTTCTTGTCCCTTTGGGTTGGCTGGTTGCCACTCATGAGCAGCACCCATGCAGCTCCTGTGCAGCTCCTGTGCAGCTGCTGTGGCTGTGAATCTCTGCATCCTTGGTAGTAGAAGGGGAATAAAGACAATGGTGATGTTTGCTTCTTTCTGAACTGCTTCAGATCACAGACTTCCAGCTCTGTGCTGGGAGGGAGGAGAAGAGGGCAGAGAGGAGGGACATTCCTGCTGTCTCAGCTCACTTCTGGTGGCCTAAATCTGTATCCTAGAGACGTGGCTTCACTGGCAGCTCCTGGGAGCTGTTGCAAGCAACATTTCCAACATTTCCCTCCCTTGCTCAGTGACTAATAGGAACTGGCTCATGGTGTCTCTTGCTTGTATTAGGAAGCATCCTGCACTTTCTCTGAGATGAATGTGTCATTAAAGCCTGTTTGCTTATTCTGAATCCCTGCCCCCTCCTCTGCTAGTGGTCTGCAGGACTGTGCTTATTGAGCTGTTGTAATATTTAATGTGAGTTTCTGCATGGCTGGTGCAGCTGGCAGTAAGCTTTAACTCATTGTACTGGCAGGGGATCTGCTGCTCAGGCACTGAGGCAGCTTGTCTTGTCTCCACATCTTCCCCTCAAGAAGTTTGGCTTCTGTTCTGAAAAACCTTGTGCTTGCCCAGGTCCTGCTCTGGACCAGTGAGCTGTGTGGCACTAGAGGCTCTTCAGCCTCTGGACATTGCACATCTGCTTCCAGATTTCTCTCTGATTCTTGGAAGATGAAATAGCAGTGCAGATTAATGTAATTCCACAAGCTCTGGGCTTTCATGGGAGGAGAGCAGGTAGCTGCATCTGCTTGGGAGAGAGAGAGAAGTGTGGGAGGTAAGAAAGACATACCTGCTCAGATCCCACTTTTCAGGCTGCTGAAAGCCAGACAGCTACAGGCTGCTTTGTGAGTCCCTCCTGATCCAGCAGTAGGTTTTCCATGGGTCACTAGAACACATGGCTTGCTGCAGTTATTCTCACTCAGTTGTTGTGACTGTCAGGATGAATTCCCCCCAGAATCCACCCTCACATTCTGAGAGCTAGGAGGCTGTGTCTGTGCCACAGATGAGATCAGTGCATGGAGCTGGAATGGTGCACAAGTGTTTCAGTATTCCTGCTGCTCCCTCATTTGGGGGAGTGCTACAGATCCCCCACTCCTCTCATGCTGGTGTGTGGAAAACCCTGCTGAAAGAGTGAATGTGGCTAAAATACCGTGGGAGCTGTGTCCTCTGCACTGCAGATTGCAGCCTTACAGCCTTCCTCCTCCAAATCTGGCATTTTCTGATGTCAGTAAATTGTGGCAGTGAAAAATAAGACCTTTAGATACATTAGATCAAAATGGGCAGCACCTGGAGTGAGGCACTGTGTCCTGCATGATGTGACACCTGCAAGGGGGACTTTGTGCCTGTTCCTCCTCTTTCTGGAAGGTCAGAGCACAGTGAGCAGAGCTGGCTAAGTACACTCTTCAGGTGGAGCACTTGTAACATCTTATTTTAACCTCGTTGTACTTTTTAAGTCAGAGTGGCAAGAACTGGAGCTGAAACAGCTGCCTGTGCTGTGGTTGGCAAGAAGGTCTGGCAGGACAGGCTGGAATTCCTGCCTTGCCTCTCATGTTGCTGCCCACAGAACCACAACCAGCAAAGCCTCTTCTGCCCAAGCTGCTGCTCTCAGATGGAGGGCAAGGAAGAAGTTTTCCTGCTCCTTCTCAGTGATGAACTAGCAGCTTATGTGAATAATGTGGAGAGGAGCCTTTAGGAGAGGGTGTTTTCATCAGTCCCAGAAGTAGTGTGAGCATGTTGGGGTTAGGTTTCTTTTTGTTCCTTTTTATGTACAGAATTTTCCCCCTTGAGTTGCTAGGAAACATTAACAACTGGGTACTTAAGAAGGGCATCTGACTGCACTTCTCTTATCTGGAGTTGTTCTCCGAAGGTGAGAACTGGGCAGGTAAAGGACAAGGATGGGGCTGGGGCAGCTGCTAGCTCTCTCTCTCTTTCTCTGTCTCTCTCTCTGGGTTTTGGAGGACAGTTGGAGCAGGGTTTGAATTTTCCATTCCAAGGGAGGCTCGGGAGGTGTGGGGAGAGGGGTCAGAGTCTGCATGGGGATCCTGCAGCTGAGCACAGAGAGGCATCAGTGCCAGTGGTTAAGGTAACCTGGGGAGGCTGAGCCCTGGGTAGAGTAATAAATGACTGGTGGTCACTGCCAGCAGGATCTGCTTTCCTTTGCAGGGTGACACTGGTGTGGAAAGCTGGAGTGTATCTGTAAAACAGCAGCACACAAGCTTTGGGGTTGGCATTTAATTCCATTGCCTTGGGAATTGATGATTCCCTTCTGTGGTCTGACATTCCTTCCTGGAGTGATACTTTGTGGGATAGTAATGCAAGGCTGTGGTTTGTGGCAGCCATCTGTATTTAATGATCTGTAAAGGCTTTGCTCTGAGCACAGGTGCTGGAGTGTGGGAATCCACATACCTTTGACAAGCTTGTTCCTTTGGGCCCTGGCAGGTGGGATCCAGGGTGCTTTTGAAGTCTGTCAAGGCACCCAAAGGCACCTAGCTGGGCCAGAAGTGATCCCTTTACTTAGCAGCAGCAACTTGCTGGGGTTCAGACAAAATCTAAGTAATTTTTGTAGTGGTTAGGTAAGTCATTTCTGAAGCATATCAGAGCCTCAGCTTGCTTGGTACCTGTTTGCAGAAACCTGGAAGTGCCACATACCTGAGTGACAGCAGAGCTTATCACCAGCACAAGCAAGCAACTTCAGTAGTAAACATGGCACAGGGCTGCGAGGCATTTTTTGTGAGATTATAACCAAGACACTGCTTCTGACACCTACAATCATTAGTTACAATAACCAGAAGCAAATTATTTTATCAGGAAATTAATTTTCTTTGGCAGTGACAAGCATGTTAGCAAAGTGCTCATGCAGGTATAACTCTGCAGCAATCCCAGGATGTCAGGGCACTAAACCTGCGTGGTTTGATGTCAGCAAATCTTGGTGACCTTTGTCTCTGAAAAGTGCCAGTTCCACTACTTTAAAGCATGTGTTTGGGGGCAATTTATTGGGCTCTTTTTGGTAGTGTGTATGGTGTGAATTTGGCTCTCATTGTGGAGGTTGGATATCCCTCACCAGCACAAAGGTTATGTTGCACAGTGATGGTTATGTTTGATGATACAGCTCAAATTATACTTGCAGAACACAGCAGAGTTTGTGGCTTGTTGCACACAGCCCCCATTTTTGCCCTCAAAAAGATTTGGTATCCTGTGTGTCAAACTAGGCACCCAAAATAAATGTCTACTTCTTCCTTCATCTCCTGAGCTCCAGCATCTGTCAGATGCAGACTACACCACCCCCTCCTTCTCTGAGGTGCTGGAGAAGATTCAGTTCAGCCCTGTTTCTTCAGCCCTCAGACTCTGTCGTGACAGGCAGTGTTAAAAAGCTCACGAGGAAATGAATAATTCTGCCTGTGAGCCAGGCATGAGCAGCATGCAGGAAACGAGGCATGAGACCAGGAGCTGAATGATGAGGAGAGAACAGGGCAGTGAATAACTGCTGGGTTTGGGGAGCATCATCCATCACAGGCACTGGTGGTGGAGTCCTTGCCTTGGACACTGAGCTTGGAAGCTAAACTACACTGCAGAGCATTTACAAAAGAAGGACAAATTAAGGATGCTGTATTGGGCCTGAATTTGGCATTTCCTGACTGGTGAGTGCTTGACTTGGCAGCTCATCTTTCCACACTGTTTTTGGCATGCAATTATGAGTAGTTCTAATCAGTGTTTGTCAGAGCCTGGAATAGCAGGTGGGTGCTTGCAGAAGATCCTCCACATAGTAGTCTGAGAGTGCTCTAAGCAGCCTTTGTCCAGTCTGAAAACTGGTTGAGAGATGGTAGAATCATTTAAGTTGGAAGACATCATTGAACCTAATCACTTAAGATCATTGATCCTCCTGTTTCCAGCTGCTCTTGTCTTAGCCAGGGTGTAAAAGTTCCTGTGAGGTGGAAGAGGGGTGGAACAGCCAGCAGTGAGGGAGCACCTCAGTAAGAGGTGAGGGTGCATGTGCCTGTGCTTGATTTCATAAAAGCTTGAGATCAGATAATCCTCTTTCCTACATACAGCCCTGCCTATTGTCTTGCTTTTTTTAGGCAAATGGAATTATAGACTGTAGAGCTTTTATATATATATATATTTATATTATTTTTTAAAAATAATTTTGTTGAACTTTCTTCCCAGCAAACACGTATTTATATAATTACACTGTAATTCCAACAGCTCTGTGCTGCTGGAGCATTCTGATATCATTCTGATCTGCAAAGTGCCTGGGGTCTGGCAGTGTTTTTCTGCATCTTACTAAAGGATTTACAGCAAGTGGAAAGGGAAATGCAAAGCACACAGAAAGAAAAATAGATTAAAGCCTTGTTGTTGTGCTGTGCTTGCAACTGGGAAAGTGAACCTGCTAAACTAATAGTGGTGGAGCCAGCTCAGCCAGCAGATCAAACCAGTGCTTTTGAGCAGCATGTGCATCTCTGTGCTCCTATCCCACTGAAACAGGTTCTGTGTTGTATCCTCAGGCACAGCTTCTGGTCTGGGGCTCAATTAAATTAATGTTTTCAGAAGTATTATAGGAGATTCAGGGTGAGGAGTCCATGGCCTGCTTGACTTTTCCAGGACTTAGGAAAGTCAGACTTCCAACTGCACAAAAATCATATTGAATTCTCCCTATAGTTTTAACAATTCATGAACAGTAGTCTACCCTGGGAAAGGGACTCCATGCACTTCATTTTAGCTGTGTTGAAAAGGGAGAATTAGGACCTGAGTGTGAAAAATGCAGATTATATGATTGGCTCTTCACAAATATTAAAATGAATACTATATGTGTTATGTTGGAAAGTTATGCTGTATTAATCGCTTTTAAGTAGTGTGGTAAATATAGCTTTTAGGCTATAGCATAATATTAAAATAGAAACTATGTGATGTAAGATACTTTTTGTAACTAGCTCAAGGAATGGATAAGATAATCAAGAAATTCTTTTCATAGAGATAACAACAACAAGACACGAAAAATCTCAAGAGCAGAATTATTGCCTCCTAATTGGGAAAGCCCAGACTTCTCCCAGACTTCCAGAAGCCAAGACATTGATTTACAAGATGAGGAGGGGAGCTGAAATTAAGCAGAAAACACCCTAGTTTGAAAGGAATGTTTGAATCATGTATGAGATCTATGGGTATGCAATAGGCTATTGCTTTTAAGGGTTAATCTTTTGTTAGCAAGGTGTGCTTTGTGGCAGAGTGCCAGGCACCCAGAAGTACTTTGCCTTTTTATTGTCTTTTATTGTCCTAACTTCAATTGTCCAAATTCTTATTGTCCTGATTTTAATTACTATTTTCATTACTATTTTATTACTATTAAACTTCTAAAATTTCAACACAAGTGAATGGCGTTTTTCACACTGAGAAAGCCCTTCTTGGCTGCATTTTAAAATCAGACTTCTGGGCTAGTCTCAGTGATTCAAGTGTAGAGCACAACACATGGTGCTGAGTCCTGGTGTCCCCGTGGAGCTCTGCTTTAGTGTGGTACATTAATGATGCCCTCCAGTTGTTCCACATGGCCAGAGCTGAGTGCAGCTCTGTGTCACAGAGATGTGGCTTTCACCAGCACCCAGATGCTCTTAGGATGATTTGGAAGCACAAAGGCTATTTCTCTCCCTCTTACAGGAACTTCTTGTAGCTGTCAAAGGGGCCTAAAGCTGCCTTTGGTAGAAACTCCAGGAGATTTCAGGACCACAAAATTGCTAGCTCTGCTGTGAGAGCTCTGCACATGGGAGAAACCAGTGTGAAGTTTGATTATTTTGTCAATGAGAATCTCCTACATTACAGAAATTGTCTTTCCCTCCCTTCTAGTCTTAAGCTTTCTTCCCTTTTTTCTTTCTGGCTTGCTGTTGCACAAGGCTTCCTTCTTCCTGTAGGAAGGAACAACTGGGTAATTGAAATGGAACTCTAGTGAGGATTTTTTCATGTGAAAGTCAGCATTAATTAGTCAGGTCGGGTGTAATTAGCTTCCTCATCTGTCACTGCTTCTCTCCAACTTGCCAATGACTTTCTTCTAGATGTTACTGAAAAAGAGCTGTCTTGTGGGAGCTGCATGGGTGTTTTTCCTGGTTGAGGTGCAAGTGGATGACAATCCCTGTGGGGCTGTTGGGGCTCGAGCTGGATCTCGCCTGCAGGAAGCCTGTTTGCTTTGGAAATAGCAGAGGGAAGCCCAAGAAATCTATATGCCTACCCAAACCAGCTGAATCAGTGCCTCTTCTCTAAAGAAACAGACCCAGGGCTCCAAGGAGTGCTCTAATCCTCTGCCTCTTTCAACCTGGCCCAGGCTAAGCTTGTGCAGAAGTGAGGCAGAGCTTTAATGAAGGCTGCAGGATTAAGTTCTCTGTGTATATCCTGGAGCTGAAAAAGTAATTGGGCCATGATTCAGTGCTGAGAGTCTCTGGATAGCATGAGAAGTGATGGAGGGAAAACAATCCAGCCCCCAAGCAAAATTCAAGCAGAAAAAAATGCATTTCAGTCCCCTTCTGGATGATTTGAGGGTTTATCTCCCCCACCAATTCAACTTGCCATGTTTTGGGTTGGACAGGCTTTCATCCTGACCCAGGCAGGGTCTGAGGAAGGTGGCAAAGCCAGCTGAGTCCCAAGGGCAGTGCTGAGTGTGCCATGCCTGGCTTTGGAGCTGAATCATCTCTCCTAAAGGGGGCTCAGAGCTGTGGATGCAGGCATAAGCACACCCTGCGTGCAGAGGGAGGCTGGCACTGCTGGGGACAGTCCAGGTGCCACCCACCCTGCCCTTGCCTCTGTCCCAAATCTTGATCCTCCCCTGACTCAGTTCTCATGTGAGTGCATACAGGGGTGTGTGAGTTCTGGCTCTGTGTGCACACACATGCACACTTTGTGGGAAAGATGGATACTGCTATGAATAACTGGGGGAAATCCATTGTCAGTCCTAAGGAGAGGAAGATACAAAATGCAAGGGAATGTTATCTGGTAGCATGAACCATTCCTGGATGTGAGAACCAGGTTAGCTAATTAAGTGTTCATGATGCTGCAGTGTGAGCAACATACTGTGGATCCCTGCAGACTCCTTGCCTGGTGCTCCTGGAGCCATGCAGAGCCTTCCTCTGCCAGGCACTGGGCTCTGGGACTGCCCCTTGCACTTCTCTGGTTCCTCTGCCAGGCAGAGTGTGGGATACCCCATGAGAAGGCTGCTGTAGCAGATCTGTGGGGTTTGGAAGGAGTGCTGCTTTCCTCCTGAGGGATCTGGAGTGTGCCTCTGTCCTGGCTCTGCTGCTGAGTCTGTGGATTCACGGCTGTGCCTGTGACACCACTGCTGGGTCTTGCTGACCGCTCTTCTCTGTCTGTGTGCAGGTGCTGGACATGGACACAGAGGATGACCCATTGTTACAGGATGCCTGGCTGGAGGAGGAAGATGAAGAGGTAGCCTTCAGCTCCTGGAAGAGGCGAGAGGGTGCTCTGTTGTGTGGGAAAAGCCCGTGCAGAGTCAGGCCCCTGTGTGTCACACTGCCGATGTCTGGCTTCTGGAACATTGTTGGCTGGGTGTTTACCAACCCATACTGTGCTGGCTTCATCCTTTTTCTGGGCTGTGCCATCCCTGCCATGCTTGCTGTTGTCATGTTCCTCCACTACCCTGCCCTGGACATTGACATCTCCTACAACGCTTTTGAGATCCGCAACCACGAGTCCTCGCAGCGCTTCGATGCCCTCGCCTTGGCCCTCAAATCCCAGTTTGGGTCGTGGGGGAGGAACCGCCGGGACCTGGCTGACTTTACCTCAGAAACCCTGCAGAGGCTCATCTTCGAGCAGCTCCAGCAGCTTCACCTCAACGCTTCCCAGGCGGGGGTGCGGGCCCGGGCCAGGCGCAGCCCCGCGGCGGGCAGGACGAGCCCCCTGCGGCCCCGGGCCCGGCCGAGCACGGGGAACCAGAGTTCCCGGGTGGGGAGAGGAGCCCCACGCTGGGACTACTCCAGCACTTACCTCAGTGCTAACACACAGACTCACGCCCACTGGCGCATCGAGCTCATCTTTCTGGCTCGGGGCGACTCGGAGAACAACATCTTCACCACGGAGCGCCTGGTCACCATCCATGAGGTGGAGCGCAAGATCATGGACCACCCTCGCTTCCGGGAATTCTGCTGGAAGCCCCACGAGGTCCTGAAGGACCTGCCCCTGGGTTCTTACTCCTACTGCTCCCCTCCCAGCTCCCTCATGACCTACTTCTTCCCCACTGAGAGAGGAGGGAAGATTTACTATGATGGCATGGGACAAGACCTTGCTGACATCCAAGGTGAGCTGAGGGCCACGGGCAAGGGCTGGCGTGCTCAAGGAATGCCTCTCCTCAGGTTCAGGCAGTCAGTGGTGTGCAGCTAAGAGGAGTGACTGCCTTGTATGGGGAGGAAGATGCTGCTGGGCTGTGCCTTGAGGAATTGTCTTTTCTGCACCAGGGCCCCTTTTCAACCCTGCAGCTCCGGTCACAGGTCACACAGACCCCCACAGACAAGTGAGGGGCTGTCCTGCATGGTACAGATGTCTTCTACTGACTCTTGTCCCCTGTAGATGGCTGTGGTTCACTAGAGCAATGCCAGGGGCTTGAAAAGACAAACAGGGATGAGCTTCCCTGCACTACAGAGCAGATTAAAGAGGTCTGTGGGCTGCTCAGGCAGCTTGTGAGTCACCAACTGCAAAGGTTCCTATAAGGAGAGGAGGAAAAAGGCCCTGCCTCCTCCTCCCAGCTCTGTACCCTGTACTGTGCACCTCTAGTAGAACAGAGGCTCTGGGTGGTGGCAAAGAGGTGACTCATGAGGAGCCTGTGGGTGAGATGTGGCTGTGGGATGTACCCTCCATCTGTCTCCCAAGCCAGGCTGCAGAGGGCAGCTGTCCAGGAGCCATGCAGGGAACAAGCAAAGGATTAAGTCCATCTGCTCCAGTAACAGTTCTGCTACCAAAACAGGAAAGAGCATAGCTTCTGCTCTTTCTGGTACCAACTCTAGGGACCTGGATTGTGGGAATAGATAGGCAGTGTCTCTTAGTCAGAACTAGCTGAGTGCCTGTGTCGGATCGGCGGGAGAAATGCGGCACGCAATATGAGTGATCAGCAAAGTCTCAAACTTTATTGATAGGAACACACATTTATATTGGTGTTAATGAGGCTAATGCATATTGCAAAATGCGAGCTCATTATGGGTTAGTTACTTATCAGCTAATACACCTACTTCTACATTCTTGTGGTTAGTTTGTTTAACTTTTCTTCTTCTTTCTAATTAAAAAATCCTCTCCCCCATCCTGCTGTTGCACCAAGGGCACAATGACCTTGCCTATTCAGACACTGACTGCTGATTCCTGTACTTATCTCCTTCTTGCTTAACTAACTGTATTATGTCAGCGTGACCTTTCTCAGCTAGCCAGCTGTCCACAAAATCCTCCACATGCCTCCATCTCTGCATCCCTCACACCATCAGATGGCAGAGGTACCAGGTCACAGCAGAGCCAGGACTCCTCTTCCATGGGCATTGTTTAGTTCCTGTGCTTCCAGGTGTAATGGAGAAAATATTGTCCCAGTGTAAGAGAAGGAAGAGCATCCAGCAGTGGGAGCATTGGTCAGGATGTTGTTGGCTGGGGGTGCTGTGGTTCAGGTCAGTCAGGTGGAAGATGTGTGCCTGATGAGGAAGTGCATGGGGGCAGTAACACAAGCAGTCACAGAACAGAAGTGGGATGTGAGTCCTTGCAATCCAGGTTTCCCTGGCCCTCCTTGCTCTCTTGTTGGGAAGGATGAAAGTTTGACAAGAAAGTCTCACAGACATGTATGCTTAGCAGAAAGATTTTTGAATGTAGGATCTGAAGAAGGAATAGAAATGAAAGCAAGTTTTGATATAGAAGAAAAGAATTGCTGAGCCAGTCTTACTGGATAACCAAGGAGGCAAAGGGTATGTTAGTTAGAAGGGGTTTTTATGGCTTAGAGCAAAGGATGAACCCACCTCAAACAAGAAGATGTTTTTACCAAGCAGAAAGATAGCACAGGCAAACAAGCCTGCAGACGTTGCAAGTAGAAATAAAGTCTCAGAATCTTCCACTGCAAGAAAACTGAAAAACAACTTCTAGCTTAAACTGTAACATACTAACTTTTAGTGATTGGAGCATGGTAACATGAATATGGTAATTATAGTAGTTATGATAGGCTATAGGTAAAAGTTAAGGTCTAGATTGGTTCTTGTGTATTAAGATGGTCAGCAAAGAAAAGTATCTAATGCATTGTAACCAAAACTGGAGGGTCTCCAGGCTTGGCTGCAGCTGGAGCTGACAGCTGTAGGCACAGGCTCTGTCACCCACGACCCTGGACTGCTGTAACATCCTGGATACAATAAACTGCATTTTGAAGAGCTGCCTGGAGCCCCACATCTCTCATTCAGGCTCTTCCTCTCTCTGCAAGGCAGTACAGTCAGCATTGCTCTGACGAAGGACAGGATGACTCCCAGTTTCCCCGTGGCAGACTAGATCCTGTGCCTTGCCAAGGCAATTAAACAGAGCCTAACAAAAGTGGCGCTGCTTTCTCCTGCAGGGTCCCTGGAGCTGGCCATGACCCACCCCGAATTCTACTGGTATGTGGATGAGGGCTTGTCTGCTGAGAACATGAAGAGCTCCCTGCTGCGGAGCGAGATCCTCTTCGGGGCGCCGCTGCCCAACTACTACTCGGTGGAGGATCGCTGGGAGGAGCAGCGCCGCAAGTTCCAGAACTTCGTCATCACCTACGTGGCCATGCTGGCCAAGCAGTCCACGAGGTGAGGGGTGTATGTGGCCACAGCTCTCTTCACAGAGAGCAGAAGGCACTACTTTCCCAGGAAAAATCCTGGGGGAAAGCTCAGAGAAGGAAGAAAACAATTCTTGTCTTCGCTTGCTGCGTCTGTTGTTTGGCACATGTGGAATGTGTTGTGGAGATTGTTTACCAGAAGGGATTTCTTCACTGGACACAGTGATGGTGTTTTGGATTGGTTGACAAATTAGGTCAAAGATGTGTCGTGACTATCAGAAAGGATCATGGGTTTTTCTTTTAGGATAGTAGTATAGTGTGATATAATATAGCTTAAGAAAGCATTTCTTCAGCCTTCTGAAATCATTGCACGTCATTCCCAGCCTCAGGGGTTTGCTACAGTAGGTGTGTGCAGGCAGGGCAGGTGGGAGTGCACAAGAGCAGGGAAGGGCACAGGGTGGAATAGGCTTTTCAGGGCAAAAGCTCTGCCTAAAGTTCCCACCAGGGCAGAAGTGCCTGTTCTGCTCTGATAGCCATGTTCCATTTGGCTTCACTGGGAAGGCACCAGGCACAGAAGGCTTGGCTAGCTTGGACTACTGGTCAGGCTTGAGCAGTGGCCATGGCATAATGTTCCAGATGAAAAAGCATCTCCACTGAAACTGGGCTCAGCCACAGAGCTGTGAATGGTGGTGGGGAGTATATGGCAGAAAACTACTCATGTGCTCCCCTTTACTGCCACTTCCACATGCAGCAACGTGCCAGAGACACCAATAGAGACAATGAAAAGGACACAAAGTTTGAATCTACTGCCTGTTCCACTGAGTCCTTGCTAGCATAGGATCTTTTTGCTTCTGTCTTACAAATCCAGTTCCACTAGCTCAGACAGAACTGCTTTCCTGCTCTGAATTTGGCCACTAATGGTCTGATGCAGGACGTGAGAGTCTTTACTCAAGGCTGCTCAACCTGTGGATCCAATTCTGCTTTTTGTACAGAGAGGTGGGGAAGGGATTTTCAGGGCAGGATAGGTTTCAGAAAGTGCAGGCTTTTTTCACTACCAGGTCTGTATGACTTGGTTGAACAGAGCTTTGCTCAGTGCTTGTGAGAGAGAGGATAAAATAAAGCTAAAAGGGCTGAAAGAGCATCCCAGTACTCAGGCAGTTGACAGAAGGCTGTGTGTTCCAGTCTCTGTACCTTCTTAGACTCCAGCTTTCTACTGGAAAAAAGAAAAAAAAAAAAAAAAAAAAAAAAAAAAAAAAAAAAAGTCTTAGTACTTCCCAGAGTCTTAGTACTTCCCAGAATGGAGTTCTGATCTTCAGAAGCAGGTTGGAATGCAGGCAGCGTTCCCAGCAATGGGCTGGGAAAGCAGATTGTGATTCTGACAAGCCAAAAGGGAATTGAGGCCAAGGCTCAGTTCCAAAGCTCAGATGCCTGATAGCTTCCTATGGTGCAGCATTATTGTAATCCTGGTTAAATTATGTTGGATTATTTTTGCTCTGAGCCTGCTTCCAGAGGCAGAGCCTGGTAAATCATATATTTCTGATTAAGCTCTCCCTCTGCCTGCATCCACAGTGCTAATATAATAAGCAATGATTAGGATTCCAGATGGAATTGGCTTTGAAGGCTCCAGGAACTGTCTATTAGTGCCTAAGACCCACCATGAAGCGCAGGAATTTAAAAAATATTAGACCTGCTCTTTATTTTTCTCCTTCCCTGTGTGAATTTCACCTCCAGCAGCAACTTTGTTCAACCTGCTCTCACTGCTCTGTTTTCTCAGAGAACTGCCAGGTTATTAGAGCAGTGACCTCCTTTGGCTCTGGAGGAGATACTGTGCTTTAAACCACCTGACTCTGCTCCTTTTGTGCTCAACTATTCCTCTTCTTTCATATCTCCCCACCCTAGCAAAGTCCAGGTGCTGTATGGAGGGACAGATTTGTTTGACTATGAAGTGAGGAGGACTTTCAACAATGACATGTTGCTGGCCTTCATCAGCAGTAGCTGCATAGCTGTCTTGGTCTACATCCTCACCTCCTGCTCAGGTATGCTGGAGTCACAGCTACCCTGTTCTAACACAAATCCAAATGTGCCCTGTCTCTCTGTGTCAAGGCTGAGGAGAGACTCTGATGCCCTGGCACCAGTGTGGCTCTGTGGCACAGCAGCATGCAGAAGGGCAAGCCAGTCTGATTCTCCAGAGCAGAGATTTATGGTTAGGGTGAGGGAAAGACTCACAGGAGGTCAGGAATAAGATGCAAGTGCCCATCTTGGTAACACAGGCATAAATTTGATGGAATTTTTTGCATGAGCCTCATGGGAAGGAGTCTGCAAGCAGTACTGCTGCAGCCCTGAACTGTTCTCTGTCACCAACACACTCATGGGACCACTACCCCAACAGGGCAGGTGGGAGGTGTCTGTTCTGCTGGGGGTGGCCAGAGATATTATTTTTCTCATGTTTCTTTTCTGCTGTAGTGTTTCTGTCATTCTTTGGCATTGCCAGCATTGGGCTAAGCTGCCTGGTGGCTCTGTTCCTGTACCATGTCGTCTTTGGGATCCAGTATCTGGGAATACTCAATGGTGTGGCTGCCTTTGTCATCGTGGGGATTGGTAAGCTCATCTCTACTCACAGCCTGTGCTTTACCTGTGCTGCCTTGCCCTGCCTTCTGTCTGCAGGTGAGAGGAAGGTGATAGTGGCAAATGCAGATTGAATTTTCAGGCCCTTTTCCGTTACCTTTAAGTTTAATATTTGCAGGTCAAATGTCGAGGGGGAAAGATATTAGCAGATTTTTAGAGGTGTCAAGGGGGAAAGATATTAGCAGATTTTTAGCAGGTGTCACTTCTGTGAGCAGGGTATCAGTATCTCTGCTGTCTTTTTCCAGGAGTTGATGATGTCTTTGTTTTCATCAACACCTACCGCCAAGCCACCCACCTCAAGGACCTGCGGCTGCGCATGATCCACACCATCCAGACAGCAGGGAAAGCCACCTTCTTCACCTCCCTGACCACAGCTGCAGCATATGCTGCCAACATCTTCTCTCAGGTACCCTGTACCTTTGGAATTTGAGGTTTCCATTTCTGCCAAAGGGCCTAATAGATGAGGAACCTGCCAGCACCATCTGTCCTCTCCTTCAGCACAGTGGGCTGCCAGAGCTGCTTCTTACAGGGCTGTCTCTTACTTGCTGTGAGGTAGTGGATTATCCAAGGAGATACTTCTGTGCTGTTACAGTACAGCTGGACAAGGTAAATCTGGCCATAACAGAAATCCAATTTGGTTAGCCTGGTTCATTCTAGAAAAGAAGTAAAACTAGGGAAAAAAAAGAAGTCCCTGGGTGAGCAATCATTGAGTTTGATTTGAAGGTTCAAAGATTTGAACTCAGAGATCTCATCCAGTCATGTTCCTTCTGGAATGCAGACATACCACTGGTCAAGGAGCTGGGGTGGTGTTAAGCTTCCTGATTCAAAGGGATTGGCTGGGGTCCCCTTGTTTAAACTTAAATTTAGCCTATCAGTGTTGTGTCCAGGGGCTTGTTTGCTTCAATTCTCTAACAAGCTGAGCTAGTCGAGTAAGTGTCTGTCATGGCCAAATTATTTGTGTAGCTACAGACCAGCTATAGCCTTTACAGATCCCAATCCTGTGTTCTCTCTCTTCATGTAGATCCCAGCTGTGCATGACTTTGGACTCTTCATGTCTCTGATTGTGTCCTGCTGCTGGGTAGCTGTGCTCTTCACCATGCCAGCTGCTCTTGGAATATGGACCCTTTATGTGTCCCCATTAGAGAGCTCCTGCCAAGCCAGGTGAGCCCTGGAGCCTGTGGGTGGGAAGTTGTGGAATTTGCAGTCAAGGAGGTTTGCAAATTCCTTCCCTATCATCTCAGTTTGTCCTCGTTCCCCTCAGGCAGCTTGGCTTTGGCTCTGACAGAAAGGAAATTTAAGTTCTGCCATTCCAGACTTGAGCAAAATGGAAGGGTCAAGTCCCAGTCTCATTCTCTCTCAGTCAATCCTCTTGGTTGAATCCCATGGAGTATTGGACCACATTTGTTTCCTCGGAGCACTTAATGCACAGCTAAACCTTCAAGTGGTGGGGATGCAAGCCCTGCAAGGCAGACAGATCCCCACTGCTCCTGCTTGTGAGTACAAGCAGGACGTGGAGATTTGTGTTTGAAAGTCAGCACATTTCCTTTTCCCCAGCTCTTTAGCACTGCAGGTGACCTGGAATGATTTTATTCATTAGCAAGGAGATGAACTGCTGGAATTCCCATCACTCAGCACCCAGTGTCCATGGCTCAGCCCTGCTCTGTGTATCCAGCCCAGCCCTTGCCCTCTCAGCACTTAGCAATGGAATTTGCTCCTGGCAGTTCTTTCCAAGCAATTGGAGCAGGTTGTTGCCACTGAAGGAGCCCACTGGTAATTCTTCGCAGGGTATGTGGCTTAAAACTCTTGCCTTTGTCTCCTTTCCTGCTTCAATCCAGCTGCAGTCAGAAGTGCACCAAGAAGAGTGCCTTGCACCTGGCTGAAGATCTCTTCATTGCCTCAGCAGCCACCTCCAGAGCAGGCAGAGAGACCCTTCCCTACCTTGACGATGACATCCCACTGCTGAGCGTGGAGGAGGAGCCTGGTAGGTGTCTGTGTTTGGTGCCTTTAGGGGGACCTCACTGCCCTCTTCACCCTGCAGTTCTCCCTACCCCTGGTACTGATCCTTGCCTCAGTTTCCTGAATTGCAAGCTGGAGATGGTGTCATTGTGGGAAGTTGTAGGAGTCAGGACTCAATATTCTTTGTGAGTTTGCTTTGAGATCTTCAGTGGGTGTCAATGCATGCTTTCTTAACTAGTTTGCTAATTCTCTTGGGTCTGCTCTGGTCTGCTTTCTGTCTGGAATCACTGATTGTGACATGGAAGTAGCCATGAAACATCTAATCCCTAACACCAGGACGGCTCACCCTGAGTTTTCCCCTCTTCCCTGCCATTTGGAGCATTGTATTTGGGAAGCAGGAGAAAGAACACTGTTGTTCTCCAGCATCAGCCCCCTAGAGCAGCTCCTTCATCTTGGTATGAAGAGGGCAGTGACTTGCCTAAGATCACATAATCAATCTAGAAAAAAATCCCAGAAATTCCCTACCTGTTGTTTGCAGGAGATAATCCTTGCAGCCCTGATCCCAAGGAAAAGGTGCCTACAGGGTCGTGCTCTCTTGTACTTGGCTTTTAAAACTTGCTGGAATCTCTTCCTTTTAAACCCCCCAGCAGCAGTGGTCAGGGCAGTGAGTAACTCTCAGGCCTAGAAGCAAACTGGAACTGGAGCTAACTGAATCAGTTCCATGGCATGTGCAGAGCCCTTGCTGCAGAGTAGGCTCTGAGATGCCTTTGACAGGCAGGCAGAGAAGCTCTGGCTCTGTGCTGCAAGAATGTGTGCCAGAGCCACATGCAGTGGTGATGTATGGAAATAATCCCTCTCTTCCCTGCAAACAGCAGAATGTTTTCCTCCAGGGCCCCTGGGCATGAGGGAGCTGTGAAGAAGCAAAGCAGCTTGTTCCAGTCACTGGCCAAGCGTGGTTTGTAGGTTGGCTGTACAGCGTGCCAGGCATGCTTCATCCCTCTACAGCCAGGGCCCACTTCTCACACACAGAGAAGGGGGCATTTCCCTTGGCACCCCTGATCTGGAGATAAGAGAATCAGGGAGGAGCCAGGCTGCAGTCAGGAAGAGGTCAGCTGGGTGTAATTAGCAGTAAGACATAGTTAGTGGGACGGGGACAAATTCTGCCTGGCCCAAGAAGCATGCAGTGTCCCTGTGACCTTGTGGACAGTGTCTGTGGGGTTTGGTAGAGCAAGGAATAGCCTGAAGCATAGGTTTGGACTGAGTTTGGATTTACAGGTGTAGCTGTTGCATGGCAGTGACTTGACAAAGATGCTTCTTAAAAGATCCTGGAGTCACTGCCTCTGCCTGAGTCTTACTCCATCTCTAGCTTGAGTGAGTTGTACAGCACCTTGCAGAAGATTTGATAAAGGAGAGCAGAGAGCTCTGAGAGACACTCATGACACTGAGACTACTTTTGATTTCTCTCTATTCTAGTCTCCCTGGAAATGGGGGATGTCCCCTTGGTGTCTGTGATGCCAGAAAATCTGCAGCTCTCTGCAGAGAAGAGCAACCAGGGTCACTTGATAACTCATCTGCAAGAGCTGCTGGAGCACTGGGTGCTGTGGTCTGCAGTGAAGAGCAGATGGGTGATTGTGGGTAAGCAAGGAGGCAGATTGCATCTACATGGATTTTAGAGGGTTTGACATTTCAATCAGTCTCCAGGCCGTGATTATTAGTTACAAGAGCTGGGAAAAGGGACATGGTAAATGTCTTCTAACACAGAGGGGGAGTGCTCCCTGAACATTCAGTCCCTAAGGGACTTTTCCATCCCTTTCTTCTCACTCAGATCTAAAGTGGCAATTCCTGATAGAGTTTTTTCCAGGCATGGGGCTCATTACAATAAAGCCCAGCTGCCAGTGGGCTTTAGTGGCTGTCCTTTTTCCAGCTGAAAATACCATCTTTCTACCACATGCCTGCTCTCTGAGCATGTCTGGTGTGTGAAGGGCCTGTAGGGCCCCAAGCTTACCCAGGTTTCTCCTTGCAGGGCTCTTTCTCCTTGTTTTGCTGCTGTCCATATTCTTTGCTAGCCGCCTCCATCCAGCTAGCCGTGCTCCAGTCTTGTTCCGGCCAGACACAAACATCCAGGTGCTCCTGGACCTGAAATACAACCTGAGTGCTGAAGGTATCTCCTGCATTACCTGCTCAGGTGAGAACACTGGTTCCCAAACCATGGTGGGTGCAGTCCAGCCTGGCCTAAGCCCTGGGCTGGAGGAGCTGAAATGTGAGGCAGACACCTACAATGTTCAGATATCTCACTGGATGTTGGATGGACCCCGTGGAAAGGAGGCACACGTTGGGAATAGGATGGTTGAGTTGCCTGTAGGAGTGGGGTATTTAGCAAAGTATTTCACTGCTTTAGCCATGAATTGCCTGAGTATTTCTTCTGGAACAATCCCTTCAAACACCATGCAAAATGAGTATTTTTACTCGTAAGTGCTGGTCTCATGTCAGTGCCCAGCTGAGAGACTGTGGCACTGTGTTGCCTGCTCAGGGTTTGGTATTCAGCAGCACAGTCTGTGGTGTGCACAGGCCTGGTGTGCACATCTTTTCTCATGCTGTTCACTCTTTCCTCCCTGACTAACCTTGTGGGACAGGTTTGTTTCAGGAAAAGCCCCACAGTTTGCAGAACAACATCCGAACGTCCTTGGAAAAAAAGAAGAGGGGCTCAGGTTCACCTTGGGGAAGCAAAGGCAGCATGAGTGATGCAGGGCAGCAAGGTGAGTGGGGCATGATGACTCTGGCCACATTTGTGGCCAGGGCCCAAGGATCCACTGGGATACAAACTAAACCACATGCTTTCTGAATACCTGATGGGGAATTATTCTCTTCAGAGCCTGCCCCACTGAGCCCTAGGTTGGTGCTAAATGTATGGGGCATCTTTAGAATCTCCCTTTCCCTGAATGCCTACTGCTCTCTAGAACGTGGTCCTATAACCCAGGTGGCAGAATAGTCTACTGTCACATCCCTCTGATCTGAGTACAGGGCTAGGAACTCCAAGCTTTCACATCCCAGTCCTGTTCACAACCTTGTTGGCAGGTCAAGAGGAGAGTAAATTCAGTTTGCAGGGGATTTTGAAGATAAAACAGTTATTGGGCCAGGTCCCAAGATGACATGAAGCAATGAGCCATCAGGAATTAGTGCAGCTCAGGATGTATTTGTGATAGCCTTTGAAAGATGTGCTGTGCTGCCAGAAGGCAGAGGCTGTGCCTGGTGACTCTGAGCAGACAGCAGGCCATAAGAACCCTCCTTTGCTCTGGCTGCATCTGTAGGATTTGCTGGGTGAGAAGTACCACCAAACCTCGTGCCCTCTGTTTTCTTCAGAGCTCCAGGGGACTGTGTATATCTCCAAGTCCAGGAGCAAGGGAAGACCAGCCATCTACAGATTCTCACTCAATGCCAGTGTCCCTGCACCCTGGCAGACGGTGTCACCGGGAGACGGGGAGGTGCCTTCATTCCAGGTAAGTCAGTCCAGGATGTTGGACCCCTCTAGCAAGAGGGCAGCGCTCAGCAGGTGAGCACAAGAGCCTCCTCCTGTCTCTCCATGGGGTCCTGTGTGGCTTTGGGTGACATTTTCAGAGCACTGCAGTAGGGTGGTTAACACAGAAGGCATTGTGCTTGGTATCATCCAAGATGATAGCTTGGAGTGCCACAAGGCTTCACCTGTTGCTGTTGTGAGGTGACTGTCAGTGATGGGAGCAAAACTGTGGGTGTCACTGGGGCAGATGTCCCTCAGCCTGGGCAGAGCAGCCACCATTCAGCCTAGGCCACTGGGAATGAGGGGATTAAGGGGCCCACCACACACTGGCCACTGCTGGGAAGGGGCTGGCTGGGGGCTGACTGTGCCTGCAGTGCTCATTCTGTGTGGCTGTGCCAGTGCTCAGGGAGGAAGGGAGAGTGTGATGCTAATGTACAACAGGCTGCAACCCTGTGGAGTTAAGTGTCTGTTTTCATTAATCCATTGCTTAGGTGTATAGAGTGCCTTTCGGTAACTTCACCAGGAAGCTGACAGCTTGTGTGTCCACAGTAGGGCTGCTTAAGCAGATGAGCCCCAGGAAGTGGATGATGACCACCTTGTCCTGTGACACCAAGAAGGGCTGGAAGTTCGATTTCAGTTTCTACGTGGCCTCCAAGGAGCAGCAGCGAACACGGTAACCTTCCAAAACCCCCTTGGGACAAGGCAACAGAAACAGCACAGCTGAGAGGCTGATGTGAGATGCCTGATGGCCAGTGCTAGTCCTCAGTCAGTGACTGCCATGGCTCTAGAATATGCTTTGCTGCATATATGCCCCATCTCTGCAGTCACTTTGCAGGCCCATAAAAAAGAGATGCATGCAAAAGAGAGACTGTGACTGAGTGGCAAAAAGTGCCACTTTCTTTGAGTGGCAAAAAGATGTTGCTGATCTGGTTCTTGCCCTTACCCACCTGAACTCTTGGGCTGAATGGGCAGCACAGAATATACAATATTTAGGGATTCAGGTCTGCAGATGTTCACCTTTCCCATTGCTTCTGTCCCCAAGAATGTCCATCTCCATGTAATACTTCGGACGCTTCATCTCCTCTACCTCTGTTCCCCCATAACAAACTTCCTTTGCTGCACAGGAAACTGTATTTTGCCCAGTCTCACAAGCCCCCTTACCACGGCCGAGTGTGTGTGGCACCTCCGGGCTGTCTGCTCAGCTCCAGCCCCGACGGACCCACCAAAGGCATCCTGTACGTCCCCAGTGAGAAAGGTGAGCTGCTGAGGCTCTGTTCAAACATGCCAAAACCCAGAGAACCAGACCTTTTTTTGTTTTGTTTTTTGCCATCAAACACAACCAACCTTTATTCTGTATTTGACAGCAGCACCCAAAGCAAAGCTGTCGGCCACGTCTGGCTTTAACCCGTGCATGAACGCGGGCTGCGGGAAGCCGGCGGTGCGGCCGCTGGTGGACACGGGAGCCATGGTGTTTGTGGTGTTTGGGATCAGAGGCGTCAACCGCACACGGCACCGGGACAACCACGTCCTCGGAGACATGGTACACGTGCTCTGGTGGGCTGGGCTGGCATCAGAGGGGCTGGCAAGACAGGGGCAGGCTCTCTGCATTGTGGCAGCGAACCCCTGAACGGGGAATAATGAGCGTTGGCTCCATGATTGCAGAAGGCTGATCAATTTCTTTACTAGTCTATATTATCCTATACTATACTGTTAAGAAAAACCCATCACCATTGCCACATGGGGAATAATGAGCATTCGCTCCATGATTGCAGAAGGCTGATCAATTTCTTTACTAGTCTATATTATCCTATACTATACTGTTAAGAAAAACCCATCACCATTGCCACATAGGGAATAATGAGTATTGGCTCCGTGATTGCAGAAGGCTGATCAATTT
>VZRH01003325.1:12508-30263 GCA_013397555.1 Urocynchramus pylzowi | reverse complement strand
ATGGGAATTGGGAACAGAGTCTGTGTGGTGAGCTTCCCTGACAGGTGGAGATAAATCCTGTCAGATGAAGAAGAGGTTGAGAGGATTTTGGGGATCTGGAGTATACACTCCCGTACCTCCCCCCCACTCCCAAAACCCCAGAGACCCCCTCCATCCCCTACAGACTCCCCAGTAGATCCCAAATACCCTTAGAATCCCCTCAGAATACTCCATGGCTTCCCCAGCCCGAACACCCTATAAACCCTCAGGACCCTGTCAAATCTCCCTCTAAAACCTCCTGAGGCTCTCTAAAATAACCCATAGATCTGCCCAAACCCCCGGCACTCCCCCACACCCCCCAAAAGGGGCTAACCCAGGTGGCCACCACTAGTCATGGACTGCCTGAGCCACTTTCTGGGCTGACATGTATCTAGGTATAAATCTAATAGAGATATAAAATATAATATAGAAAGGGGCCTCCAGGAGAGCTGGGGAGGGTCTTTGTCTTGGGACAGGATGGAGGGTGAGGATTTTCACCTGCCGGGGGGCAGTGTTAGATGGAATATTGGGAAGAAATTCCTTCCTGTGACGGTGGTGAGACCCTGGCACAGGTTGTCCAGAGAAGCTGCAGCTGCTCCATCCCTGGAGGTGTCCAAGGCTTGGAGCAACCTGGGATAGTGGAAGATGTCCCTGCCTATGGCAGGGGGGTGGATCGAGATGGCATTTGAAGTCTCTTCCAACTCAAACCAGCCTGGGATTCTAAAAGTGGGGGAGGTTTGGGGTGGGTGACCTTGGCTGACCCCAGGTGCCCCCCCAGGCTGCTCCATCACTCATGCTTCAGGAAGAGACAGCAAGAGAAAATCTGATGAAAAAGCTCCTGGGGGAGATGGGCTGGGGGAGTGTGCATTCCTCAGGAACTGCTCCAGGTCCCTTTCCATGGGCTGAGTCCCTCAGGTGGAGGCACTTGAGGCATGATTCCTATCTAATAGGCATCCCAATGGGAGAGAAGACAGGTTCAGCCTCTTGATCCAGCCCATCCTGATCCCTCAGCAGAGCCTTTCTTCCCTCCAGCAGATCCACACTCCCACACACGTTGGTGTCATTTGTGAACTTAGTTTGACTTCCACGTGATCCCCTCATCCAGATCAATAAAGATGTTAAACAGGACTGGACCCAGCACTGGACCCTCCTGGGGTCACCCACAAGTAACTGGGTGTTATGGATAGAGTGGGAGCTTCAGACAAGCCCTGTCTTAGGCTAAGATTTTTGGATGCTGCTTGAATTAGGTGGCCTGCACCAAAACCACTCTGGCTCACAAGAGGAGCAGATCAGGTCTATTATAAAATGAGTTATTTATTGAATAGACAGGAGATAATAGACAAATGATCTTGAACAGAGTTACTTACTACACAATATAAAACAAAAGAACCACTAGTAGATTACATAAAACAGTGCACAACCTATATCAAATCTAGGAAAGAAATAGTATAGATTAGGAGTCAATGTAACTTACCACCAAACTGGCAAGAGTGTGCACAGAGTCCTTTCACTCAACCCTCGAGAGAGAGTAACCACAAAATCAGCATCCCGACTTTGGGGGAAAAGCCCCACACTCTTCCAGGGAATGTGCAGAAGACTTCTACTTTGTGAAAGTTTGATGTAGCTTTAATAGATTGTGAAGTAACCTGTCTGTCAGAAATTCCAGCTTATCTTTCCACAATCTTGCTTCCACAGCAAGATGCTTATTGTCAGGTAGAAGTGTCACTTCCATGGCACCCAAATAAACATGAGACAAGCAGTCTTCAGTGATTTATTTCACCAGTTAGCAAGCTCTTGTGGCAGGGAACATGTCCTGCTACACTGGCCCCAGGTGGATTTAGTTCCACTCCCCACCACTCTCTGAGCTTGAGCACCAGCCAGTTTTTCATCCAGCAAACAGTTTCCCTATCCAATCCATGAGCAGCCAGCTTCTCCAGTGTCAAAGGCTTTACTGATGTCTATAAATATACATTCACCACCCTTCCCTCATCTACTGAGTGGGTCATTCTGTCACAGAAGAACCTGCCTTTCCCAGACGGGCACGGTCTGGGCCTGATCCCCTGGTTGTCCTGCACATGCTGTAGGATAGCACTCAGGATGATCTGCTCCATGGCCTTCCCCAGTACAGAGGTCAGGCTGACATGATACACAGAAAGACTCTAAAACTCTTAAAGGACAAAGTGAGTTATAAAGTACGTATGTATTTTTTTCAGCTGGGCACATGTGGGATACTTCCACAAAGGCATGCACATCTACTCCCTCTCAGCGTTCTTTTTCATCCTCTAAAATGTTACTTATACTTGAGGTTCTGCAATACATCAATGCATATTCAATTTCCTGGCTCCACCTTGTCCCACTTTGTATGCTAATTAATTTATCAGTCCCTTGTACCTGCGTACTTGTCTCTGGTGGTAGTCTTGGGAGTCAGGGGGATGAAGTAAGTAGTCTTCATCAAAGTTGACCTTCTCACCCCATCTTCTTGTGCGTGCTTACTGATCCTTTGGTCACAGTCCAAACCATGAGGTGGTTTGATCTGGTTTGGGGGTCAGAGAAGCCTTGTTGTCTTANTTGTATGCTAATTAATTTATCAGTCCCTTGTACCTGCGTACTTGTCTCTGGTGGTAGTCTTGGGAGTCAGGGGGATGAAGTAAGTAGTCTTCATCAAAGTTGACCTTCTCACCCCATCTTCTTGTGCGTGCTTACTGATCCTTTGGTCACAGTCCAAACCATGAGGTTGGTTTGATCTGGTTTGGGGGTCAGAGAAGCCTTGTTGTCTTAGTAGTCTTGTAACTTTGTCCTGTTTTGATGAACATCATCCTTCCCTTATCACACATTCTTGCATTCTTCTGTTGCTCTTGCACGTATACCCTGTCTTCCCTTTACAGGTAGTTAGCACAGTAAAATGCAGCAAATATTAAGCAATATATATAATCTAAATATCTGTTTCTAAGCAATACCCCTCTAATTCCTAACCCCATGTCTCAGACAGGCCTGGGGCTCCCTGAATCCTCCTTCCAGTCCTTCTCATAGAAGGGCATCACATTTGCTGATTTCAAGTCAACAGGAACTCTTTCATTTTACCAGAGCTTCTGAGAAATGAGTGAAATAGGCTTGGCCAGCTCTTTCTCCAGCTCCCTCAGGTGCATCTCATTTGTGCCCAGGGACTTGTGTGTGTGTCTCATTGGCAGAGCAGGTCACTGACTGTTTCCTCCAGTCAGTGGATTCAGGGGCTTCACTCAGCTCCCTGTCACCAACTTCCAGCCCTGGGAGCTGAGCATCCTCAAGACAACTGGGTTTGGTATTAAAGACTGAACCTTTTCCTCCTCCCTGACATGGCACTGCCCTCTGCACCCAGCAAAGGATGGAGAATTTCCTGAGCCCTCCTTTTGCTGCCACAGGATTTATAGAAAGGTTTCTTGTTAACTTTAATCACACTGGCCAAATTAAGTTCCAGTTTGGCTTTGGCCCTTCTAATTTTCTTGCTACATCACCTCACAACATCCTTGTAATCCTCTAAGTTTTCTGCCTCTCCTTCCAGAGGTGACACATGCTCTTTTTTGCTTTGAGTTCCTGCCTAAATTCCCTCTTTAACGAGGCTAGTCATTTTCCCACACTGGCTTGTCTTAAGGCACATGGGCACAGCTCCTGGAGCTTTAAAATTTCCTTTTTAAAGATTCTCCAGCTTTCCTGGATTCCTTTTCCCTTCAGGACTCACTCCCAAGGGACTCTGTCAATGGATCTCCTAAAAAAGACAAAATGTGCTCTTCAGCATTCCAAGGGGGCAGTTCTGCCCCATCCTTTTTTCCCCCACAGTGGAAAACTGTCATTTGTGGTTGCTCTGCCCAAGACGCTCCCAAATACCACATCACACACTACTGATGGAATCATAGAATCAGAGAATGTTGTAGGTTGGAGGGACCTTAAAGAGCCTCTATTTCCAACCCTCCTGCCATGGCCAGGGACACCATGGCCGGAACTAGACAAAGTTCCACTAAAGTGGAACTAAAGTTAAAAAAAATTCCACTAGACAAAGTTGCTGCAAGCCCTTTCCAGACTGGCCTTGGACACTTCCAGTGATGGGGCAGCTACAACTTCTCTTCAACTAACTTCCTTCCTTCCTTCCTTCCTTCCTTCCTTCCTTCCTTCCTTCCTTCCTTCATTTTTTGGCACCAACAACTAACCTTCTTTGGTTTTAATCATGTTTTTGGGTGTATTTTGAAACTTTTGGGGTTTGATCCTCTTTATTTGCAGAAACTTAGTTTCCTTTGCTCTTCTGTGTTTAAACCGGATCATAACATGGTGGAAACCTACACTAGGGTCTGTTGCTATTGGCTTGGGCCATGGAATTCCAGATTGCTTTGCAACTGTCTTGGTTTAGGAATGATACTCCCTAATACAGTGCCCCCACCAAGACTCTGCCAAACCAGATACTGCTTGCTCATTCCCCCCTTTCCCTCCCCCTTCCTGCTCCATCAGGATGGAGTTGAGAATCGGCGGCACAAAATGTGAAAATCACGGGTTGAGATAGGTAACATTTAATGCATACAGCAATGAGATAAGAAAACAAGCAGTAACAGCAACAATATTAATAAGAAAAGTATACCAGAAAGGGTAACTCAAATGCAAAAGTGCGCAATGTGGACCCCAAGACAATGAACAATGGCAGAAAATTCCATCGTGTTTTTCATCCAGAAGCCATGCCCTTCTTCTTAGAGACCAGACAGAGTCTCTTTCCCCCACCCCTGACAAAAAGGTGAGGTGATATAAAACACATTAAAGCCCAATTTAAAGCCAAGGACAGTATCTACTCCTCTTTCTATACCATCTACTCATGCTCAGATCCTGTACCTTCACACTAAATACACAGACATATATGTATAAAAATATATATATAAGCACAGGTATAATTTCCGTTGTGAATGACTGGGCCTCTAAGATGTCTGCTGAGTTCATTTAGTCCATGGCTGTGATTCTGTCCATTCTAGATGTCTCCCAGGGCAGGAGGACTGTGGTTCTGTTGGCTGGTTGCAGCATCAGGAGCCCATGACTGGTGTATCTGGAGCCATCCATCCTCATTGGCTATGGGACTTATGGCACACAGTGGCAGTGTCATTCAGCACTCAATGTTATACAATTCAACATCACAGACTATTCTCACCCAAAGTCAAATCCTCCTTCATTACCCACAAAATGCACCAAGGTCCTCGAGCAAAGACAATCCCATGGATGGGTTTGCCTCTGCTTAAGGCAGGACTGATCCAAACAGTTTTTCCTAACCCACTTCTCATATGTGCCACAGGAATTTTATCCTCTTCTCCAGTACGTGGATGTTTTGTTTGGGCAGAGCCAGCTCAATTGGATAGAGCCTGGTAGGTTTTCACTCACCATGCAGCCTTTGGTTAATGAAAATCCTAATGTTTGAAGGTCCCACACCCATTGCTTTCAAAGTGGTTTTTAACAGTTCATTGTACCATTCAGCTTTCCCGGGGCTGGTGCATGACAGGAAATGTGGTTCACCCATTCAGCTCTGTGCTCTCTGGCCCAGGTGTTCATGAGGCTGTTTTTGAAATAAGTCCCATTGTTTGAGTCAATTCTTTCAGTGCTGCTACTTTGCCACAGGGCTTGTTTTTCAGGGGTTTTTCAAGGGTCAACGTGATGTTCCAGGAAGTGGCGTAATGCATGGGGATGGGTCTCCAGCCATCCAGTCATACCTTCTACCACTGTGAGCATGTAGCTCTTGCCTTGGAGAGGTTGCAGCAGTGTGATGCAATTGATCTGTCAGGCCTTCCCAGATTTATGTTTCAGCCATTGTCCCCCACACCACAGGGGCTTTACCCACCTGGCCCTGCTTGATCTCAGCACACATTTCACAGTCATGGGTTACCCAGGATATAGTGTCCATTATTAAGTCCACCCCTCAGTCATGATGTATCTGTGTGATACATCTCTTCCCTGATGACCTTAGATGCCTAAGGGGCCCACTGAGCCAGAAATAATTCACCCTTGTGTGGCTAGTCCAGACCCACCTGAGACACTTTAATCCTGGCAACCCAATCCCCTGCCCATTGTTGTGATGCTCTTCACTAGCTGAATCTTGGGTACGTGAGCATCACAGGATGAACTTTCACAGCCAACTTCTCCACCCAGGCAGAAATGTGTCACAGCAGCGGGTCTCCCAGCTGGGTAATAATTAGCACTGACTCCATCATTCACAGAAGGCTGATCAATCTCTTTATTCCATTATTATTAAGAAACCCATTGCTTTTATAGTTACAATACACTTGGACCTAATTGGTCCTCCAATCCAAACACCATCACCACTGGCTGTTTAAGAAACCATCCTTTGGTAAACATATCTCCGTAACACATTCCACACGTTCACAACAACAGGTGCAGAAAGTTAAGAATTGTTTCTCATTCTTTTCTCTGATCTTCTCACAGACTTTTCCCAGAAAGGCCTGGGAAAGTTGTCTGTTGCTCTCAGTGGCCAGAGAGCTGCTCCCATAGCAGCTCAACTCAATAGCCCAGATGGGTTTCCCTCTGCGCTGCCAATTGGTCTTTTTACATTGTCCAGCCACCTCCACAGAGCATTTACTGTTACGCGTGAGTCAGTGGCCATTTCTCTCATTCAGCGATATCCAGCAATAGCCAAAGTCAGCTGGACAGCTTTCAGTTCTGCAACCTGACTTGATCCACCTTGTCCCTCAGTAACTTCTGCATCTCATCACATAGGACTTCACAGGGCTGCCTTCTGTTTTCTGATGTATCCCTACAATATCCTCTCCTGAGGTAACCTCTGCAAAGGATACATGGGGCCACTGGGCCAGTTACAATGAGGTTTTGCCCTTAATTCCTAGTCAGGATCACTTCAGCTTCCAATACAGTCAGCTGTTAGGATTCCCCTGTCATACCAGAAATAGAGATGGATTCTACCCCTACAGATATTGATGGCATCTGGGTACTGGTGTCAAATAAAGCCTTGTACTCTTGTGGTTCTGCTGTACCAGCCATTGGATCCACATTCTCCAGTAGATCTGATGGTCCCTTTTGTCCACCTGGCTGCAGCCAGGGCCCCTCTAGCTCTGATCATAGTACTTGTTTCTCACTTGTTGTAAACATGATCTGGAGGTCCTTTCAAGAGGATCAGAAGTAACATCAGCCCTTCTATTCTTTCTGAGGACTTGCCCAGTGGAAACTGGAGAAGATTTATCCTTGATGAGTTTTCTGTGGTGGTGTTCTTCCTTTCAACTCACCTGTGCTGCTGGGGCAGAGGTGGGTTTTCAATCCCACTTCCTCCTGTCCTCTCCATGGTCACACAGTTAAAACCACAGGTTACTTCATAGTGTGTCTCCCCTCTCCTTAGCAGGATTTTGCTCCCAATAGCAGAGACTCTGGTCCATAGTGGCAGGGCATGGGACATTTCCTCTCTAGTTTGCTCGAGTCTTTCAAATCTGTCTGCAGTGTTGGACATTCTTTCCAAGCCAATGCATAGGTTGGTAGGGAGAAGAAAAGATGATCTTCATATTGCCAAAGCTGGGTTGTAGCTGTTGTTGCATTAGTCAGAGACAGGACTATGATCAGACTAAGAACAATTTATTGCTTAGATAACAGTCTCAAAGGTGTGAGATTTATAAGACAGCAAGCAGTTGGCCAAAGTCTAAGATGGTCACAAGTTCTTTGTTGCAAGACAGTATATAACTTTCTAATCCAGTGGACAGTTGCCCCAGAGTATGTTTTGTTTTTCTAACCTTTCTACTTTTACTTCTTTCTACTGCAATGAGGATACTTTTGTCCAATAAGGTCTTATTACGTATACACACATACGTCTCTATATAACATCTAAACTTTTTGCTTATTCTATACAATCACATTACTACATTACTGCACTATAAAACCCTTCATCATCTTATCTAATACAGTTTCTTACTTACTTAAACCATATTCTTGCTTATAATTATAGAAGCATAAGTTTACAATTTTTCTATTCAATATCTGTATATCTTGCTTTCACATCAATCTAGACTTCTAAGGCTGTAAATCAAACCCTCTTGAGTGTGTGAGGATTTCTATCTTTCCGATTCCAACACTGGGTAGTCACCTGAAGCACTGTTTGCTTTTCTTCTTTCAGCGACATCACTGCCAGTGTTGGTACACAACGATGGTGCGCTTCATACAAACTTCTGCCACATGGATTGTGTGCCCTGGACCTCATCTGGATCTCCCTCCTGTTGTGAGGACCCTGCTTCCTCTTCATCCTTCACAGAGCAAACTGATTTGGTCTTGGATTTCTTCTGTATAGGGGCAACTGCTCCCAGCACATGTTGTGCCTGTGGTTCAGCTGCAGTTGGAGTGCCCACAGTGCCTGTTGCTCTGCCTTCCTCCTCCTCTCCCTGAGGGTGCTGTCTAGTGATGAACAGCGGCTGGTAAATAGTAGCCACGGCCCAGCACATTGCATAAGTTTGTGCCTCTCTGGAGTCACTACAGCATTTTTCTTTCATATATTTTATCACTTTACCAGGGTCCTGTAGATACCAGGGGTGAACTTCCAAACCACTGGAGCAGAGAAATCCTCCAAACGCTGGCCCTTGTTCTCCCACATTTCATACCATTCCTGACTATCCTCCCTCAGGGAAGATCTCTGAATGGCCTTTATGAAGATTTCTTTTGTAATTTTAAACATGGTGTGGACCACACTGAGGAGACCTGGCAGACACAACAAGAACATATTTTCCTTAACTCCCAAAAAGAATTCAAAATTCTCAAAAGTTGTTGTACCAGGCCTGAAGGAGGAAAAGAGGGTGAAAGGCTGGGGAAAATCATCCTCCCCTGTTACCCCCACAGGCTGGGTATTATTTTTATTAATGGATTCCCAGAGGTAGCACTCTAGGCAAGGGGAGGAGAGCAGCACTGAATACACATTTCAAATGACCCTCACTGCCCTTGATGTTACCATGTGATAAACTGATATCCCACAGCACAGCAACAAAGCAATCCTGATCCCTCTCCCTGCTCTGAAAAAGAACAGAAATATGTTCCCAGAAATATGGGAATACATACAGGGTTAGGTACCACGCCCACATGAACAGACCAAGCAACATTGTGACCAGTAGCTCTGCACATAATACAACAAAGGCTTAGATCACATTTGTTTTCAACCAGCTCTAGACAGGTCTGTTTTTATCTCAACTCTTTGTGCCTCACATTGGGCAACTATTAAGGCTGTCATGTTTTCAGAACAGTATTCCATACTTTAATGCTTATACTGAAACCACACTGGCTCTTGCTTCCCTGGTCCCTCCAACTGGAAGCACAAAAGGCAAAGATCACAGTTTAAAACAAGAACAATTTATTGGAAACAACAATGAAATAAGAAAACAGTGACAGAAACAATATTAATGACAACAGGTCATTAATAGACCATAATAGACCATAAAAAGACAAAGAATCTACACAAAGTCTGTGACAATACTGACTGTTTCTCCTCACAGAAGGAACCCCTTCCTCTCAGAAGCAAGGGAGAGAGTCCTTTTCCCTTACCCCTGGCAAATAAGATGGTATTGAATAACCTCCTAGAAATGCCCACAGCAACNAGGCTGCCTTTGGAAACTGAAACTCTCAGAGAAGCTCCATCTCAACACATTCCAAAAAAAAAAAAAAAAAAAAAACCCACCCTCTTTTAGTGACTCTGTTCTGGCTGAAACTAAGATGGCCATGCTGGTGGGGAGGGTTCAAAGGAGTGTGGGAAGATGGATGCAAACAAGAGAAATGAGAAGGTCTGGTAGCAGAAACACCTTATGGGGAGAGATGTGAGAATGGGGCTATCAGCTTATTCAGGGGAAGGTTCAAGGGTGACTTCCACATCATAGCAGTGCTGGTTAGGCAACTCCTTTTGTCTATGCTGCATTGAAGAGGCTGAAACAGGGAGAAAAATTGCCCTAAAGGGGAGCAGGGAGGGTGATAAGCTTTGCCTCATCCCAGCCCAGCCTGGGAGTGACCCCTGGCACAGGGGCTGCTGCAGGAAGCTCCCCTTCCCTCCTCTCCCCCTCCACTCCTCTCTCTCCTGTCCTGGGGACACAGGAGGTGTGAATATCCCAGGGTGCCACATGCACAGCTCCTGGCTGGCAGCAGATGTGACACCAAGTTGTCACAGAGCCTGCAGAGCTGCAGGATGCCTCAGCCGGAGTGCCTGGGGCTGCTTATGTTGGGGTGTCTGGGTGCTGCATCGGGGGTGCTGATCTCTGTGCCCATTGTCTCCCAGCCCACATCACCAGAGCAGATCCTAGAGATGTTGACGAAGGGCAATAGAAACCAGCACAGCATCACGCCAAGGCCAACTCCTCCTCCTCCCGCTCCCACGCCATCCTCCAGGTGAGTGCTGCTGGATGTGGTACTGCTCCAATCAGTGCTGGAAATGAAGCTAGGAAGCTGCTAAGATAACATCCCAGGGCTGTCCCACTCAGCACTGAGTAGGGAATTACGCACCCCAGGACTCTGTCAAAGTGCTCCCTAGTTTCTTGGTGCAAACTTGCCAGTGGATTTCCATTCTAGCCATGTACATCCCTGAATTTGCAGGGCTGTCACACTTGCCTGGGCAGATGGAGGCTCTGGCTATCACTTCAGCCTGTACCTAGTGCTTCATCCATTGCTACTTGCAGGGGAGTAACCCAGGTGTCTGGATGCTTTTCCAGGGCCTTGGAAACCCAACCAGTTTACCATCCTCCACCACTAAACATGGGAGTTGCTGATTCTTTTCCATAACTCTGTCCCTTCCTGTTGGGTGGCCGCAACCTTCCCAGAGAGAGGTCCCTCCCACAAGAGACAACTTTTTAGGGGTCTCAGGTGGCCCTTCAGCCACTGGGTAGACTCAGCAAGGGGCAGACAGCTCAGCTCTTAGCACAGACAGCTAGCTCTTAGTATTTCAGCTCTGCCTTGCAAGGTGTACCCTGGCCAACACAGGGACAAAGAGACGGGAGCACAGTATAGCAGTTCCACAGAGGTAGCCTTTATTCCAGCACCCTGCAAAGGAGGCTAGGGACGACACCTCCCTCTTGAGGATGGCAGAAACTGGGGTTTTTATGGGGAAAAGCAGGGGTGGTACAAAAGGGGGAAAAAACCAATTGGTCCCAACGAATCTACATGGGATTCCATAGCATGCTGTGAACTCACCAAGACCAAGGAGGATTTCTCAATCCAGGAGAGTTTGAGAAATCATAGCCCATTCAAGAGATACCTCTCCAAGGGAGAGGGTTGGCACACCTATCTGTCTCCACACCTTCCTGCCAGATCCTTTCCCTGGCTTTGCTTCTTGTGTCATCTCCAGGTGTTTGGCTCATCCTCACAGCACTCCAGGTTCCTCTCCTACTCCTGCTCCATCTTCCAGTGTGATCCACTGACCCATTCCATGGGAAACACGGAGTCCTGGTCCCACTGGTGCTACATGCTTCAACCAACCTCCCCAGGGGTGTGTGGAGCCATAGCTTCAGCCATCTCTGTCCTCACAGATCCAGGTGAAGCAGCAGGACCAACCCCGCTGTTGGCTTTGCTGGGAATCTGTGCGTGGCCAAGGTGAGCCTGACTGACCTGGCACGCTTGGAGTGAGCCTGGGTCACCAAGGACTGCGGAGGGGGGCTGTGGGAGAGACCAGCATCAATTGCTCACTGCTGGCCTTCGACAGCATCATGCGCCTGTTGTATTTGCAGGTGCCCTTGTGGCAGGGAGGAATGATGAATCTGACTCCATGTTCTCAGAAGGCTAATTTATTATTTTATAATACTATATTATATTAAAGAATACTATACTAAACTATACTAAGCTAAGGAATACAGAAAAGATACTTACTGAATCTAAAAAGATACTAATGAAAACTCGTGACTCTTTCTACTGAATCTAAAAAGATACTAATGAAAACTTGTGACTCTTTCCAGAGTCCCGACATAGATTGGCACCAATTGGCCAATGAGTCAAAACAACTCACACCAGAATCCAATCAGGCAATCACCTTCAGGTAAACAATCTTCCATAATACATTCCATTTGTGCACAAACATAGGCGAAGTAAATGAGATAAGAATTGTTTTCCTTTTTTGAGGAAGTGAGGGGTCTCTCACTGCCTTTTCAGCTTCCCAGGAGAAAAATCCTGGGGAAAGAATCATGCCCAGAGAATGTGCATGCCACATGCGCCCGCTGGCTGGAGGTAAGGGAAGGCTGTTCCTGGCCTGGCACTGCTGGGCTCTGGCTGTCCAGGGGTGGGTCCAGGAGGGACATCCCTGAGCACCCCAGGGCTGAGAGATGAGCGGAGCTTTGGTCTCTCGGGACAGAGCAGGCAGAGCCACATCCTTGCTCTGGAACAGCAGCTGATGTGCTTGCAGAAGGACTTCCCTGGGCAGCACAATCCCGTGATTGCAGCCATCAGCCTACAGCACCTGCTGGTCCAAACACCTGCAGCACACTCTGGTTTGCCAGCCAAACCAGGTACATCCTGCCGCTGGTGAGGATCAGGCGGGAGTGAGGCAGGGACCTAACCAGGGCTTGGGAGCTGCTGAGCTGGGGGTCAGGATGGTGTGTGGTGGGATGGATTGGTGGGTGCCTCACATAGGCCGGCAGAATTTCCCAGCCCTGGGGGTGCTGCTATGGGCAGAAGCAGCCAATTGAACTGCAGCAGCCTGTGCCCAGTGTCAGGAAAATTAATCCACAAACATCAGAGGTTTACATCCAAAAAGGAAACAGAGGAGTCCTTCTACTTTATTTGAATAAAGGGAGAGGCCATGGGGCATTCCCCTGAGGTCTCTCAAATTTTTGGAGGACGCAGCCTCCCTTTTTATCCTAATTTCCCAGCTGCATTTCCCTTCTCTTTTTCCCCATTGTCTGAGGTACTTGAGAGGTACAGACTTCCCGATATGCCTGACACTGAAGATTTCCCTCTAATGTATCATCCTCCCTTTTAATTTTTATGGAATTTGGGGGTTTTCTTCCCCATTGTTTCTTTCATCTTTCAGTGTCTAATTTAGTTTATCAGCAAACCTAAAGTTTATTTGTAAAAGCAAATATCTTTTTCCATTCATCAATCAATGGAATCCTGCCCATTGTTTCTTTAATCTCCCGAGTGCTAGTTTTACCTACCAGCAGACCCACAGCTTGTTTGTAAAGACAAATTGGCTATTTCTCTCACCAGGAAGACCCTGATGTGCAAAAGCTGCAGCTCCCATGTGCCAGGAAAAGAAACTGAGTGATGAAGCATTTGCTGCATCTGAACATTGAGGTCCATCTTGCCCCCCTCTTTTCCTCCTCCTCCTCCCCTTTTTCCTCATTACTGCTGTTCCAACTGCACATTTCTCAGAGGATAACCAGGGATTTTGGGATAAAAACCATATTTTTTTGATTGGGAATGTCCCTAGGGGTCCCCATTACACCAGGGTGAGGTTGCTCTAAAGCAGCTCCTCTCTCTCCCAGCAATTGTTCTCCTCCTCCCCCGCCTTCTCCTCCTCTTCCTCCTCCTCCTCCTTCTTGTTACCTTCATCCCCACTGTGCAGATCATATTCCCAAGAGAAAAGCCAGTGATTTTGGGGCAGAAAACTGCTTTTCTGAGGGGGAACCTCCACAGTGGTCCCAGTCCTTTCAGGGCAGCCTCCCTCCCTGCCCCCCATCTTCTTCTCTTCATTCTCCTCTGTCTCCTTGCTGCCATCACCCCCACTCCACAGGACACCCTCCCCAGATAAAAAACAGTGATTCTGGGGCAGAAAGTTGCTTTCCTGAGGGAGAACTTCCCCAGGAGTCCCAGATATGCCAGGGCACCTTTCCTCCCTGCCTCCCCTCTCCCTGTCCTCCTCCTCCTCCTCCCCCCCACTCAGGGCACACCTGAGCTTTGCCCAGAAGAGGGGCTGTGCAGGGGGCTCAGAGGGCCAGCGCAGATGTGTGCGCCGCAGCAGCACACGGCGCATGCGGTGGAAGGCCGAGAGCTCGGCCTCAGGGATGTCCTCGAGGAAGATGAGGACAAGGACATCGCGCAGCTCATCGAAGAGGCGATAGCTGGCCATCTGGATCTCCAGTGAGCACCACTCACTGCGCAGATACCCGCGGCTCACCACACACACCGTGTGCCGGCTGTTGTACACAGCATCCACGATGTTGTCCACTATGGCGCGGCCAGGGCGAAAGTCACGGTGGTGCAGGCAGAGCCGCAGGGCTCCACGCTCCAGCTCAGGCACCAACTCCTCCAGCACCCACCGCTCATCCCTGGAGTTGTAGGACACGAAGGTGTCGTAGGTGTAGCGCCGCTGCTCCCGCCGCCAGTGCCCACGTGCCCATGCACGCAGCAGGAACAGCTGGTAGCGCAACCGCCAGTACCCACGGTGGTGCAGCAGCGGCAGCACTAGCAGCAGCAGCACAGCTGGTGCTGTCCCTGCAAACAGGTACCGTCCCATGTCCAGGTAGCACACACGCGTGTCAAAGCAGTGCAGGTATGCGGAGGCGCCACCCCTCTCACCACAGGTGTAATTATAGAGGTAAACCACCTGCATGGGCCCATGCCCTAGCCAGGCAGGCAGCCAGGCATTGGCACAGCTGCAACTCAGTGGGCACTTGCGCATGTCCAGATAGCGCAGGGTGGGGAGGCGGGTGGCCAGAGTCACATCCACTGTACGCAGCTCGTTCTTGGCCAGGCGCAGCTCCTTCAGTCGTGTCAGGTTGCCGAAGACCTCAGGGCCAAGGCTGCGCAGTCCTGCACTCTCCAGGTTCAGGCTGTGCAGTTGGCTCAGGTTCTTGAAGATGCTGGCAGGCAGGTGGCCCATCCCACTGTTGCTGTCAGCCAGCGTCAGGTACTGCAGCTGTGCCAGGTCATCGAATGCATCAGCAGGGATGGCCGAGAGTGAGTTCTGTGACAGGTAGAGCGAGCGCAAGGCACTGAGGCCCTGGAAGAAGCGTTGTGGGACCACACGCATCCCATATGGTTGCTGCGCCTGCAGCTTCAGGTCATAGAGGTTATGCAGGTAGCGGAAAGGCGGCAGCTGCCGCAGGTGTCGGCTCAGGTAGCGCAGCGCATTGGCACGAAGGTCCAGCACGCCCAGTGTCACCTGCACCGGCTGGAATGCGGCCACTCTCACCTCCAGCAGCCGGTTGCGGTCCAGGTAAAGCCGGTAAAGCTGTGGGAGGCCCTGGAATGCCTTGGCTGCCAAGTGCCGCAGGTTGTTCCCACCCAGGTCAAGGGTCTGCAGGCGGTCAAGCCCCTTGAAGGCACCAGGGAAGAGCACAGCCACACGGTTGTTGCGCAGGTTGAGGTCTTCCAGCTGGTGCAGGTCAGCAAAGGAGCCAGGCAGGAGGTCAGTGAGCAGGTTGTTGTCAAGGCGCAGGTGCCGCAAGTGGTGGAGTCCACGCAGCGCTGCGCGGTCCAGCCGTGCCAGCCCATTCACATCCAGCCGCAGCTGCCGCAGTGCTGGTGCATTGTCAAAAGCACCCGCACCAGCCACTAGGATGCGGTTGAAGCGCAGGGACACATTGTGCAGCTGCTGCAGAACTGGGGTCCCTTTGCACGATGGCAGCCGATGCAGCAAGTTGTGCTCAGCCACCAGCTCACGCAGTGATGCATGCTGCGCCTGGTTCAACAGCCGCCCTACGCAGCCCAGATGCCGCAGCCGGTTGCCAGACACATCCAGGGCACCCAGCACCGGACACTTGGCCAGAGCCCCGTCGGGCATTGATGTGAGCTTCATGCGCTGCAGCTGCAGCCTCTGCAGCCGCTGTCCTGTCAACTGCTGGCACAGGTATTCCAGGTCGCTTATGCCCACCTGTAGTCCTGACATGTCCACCTGGCGCGCAGAGACTCCAGCCACGCGCAGCAGCTGCACCACATCCAGTGGATTCCCAGCCAGGTGCAGGTATGTCAGGTTGTTCAGGCACAGGTGAGCAAGCAGTGCAGGGTCCGAGATGTTGTTGTAGGACAGGTCGAGCACACGCAGCCCTGGGGGAATCACCCCAGGGGCGGCCCCTGAAAGAGCTCCCAGGGAGTTGTTGCAGAGGTGCAGGACCTTCAGCGTGGGTGGCAGCCCTGGGCCCAGTGTCGACAGCATGTTGCCACACAGGTCAAGCAGGTGTAGTTGTGTCAGATTCCCCACAGCTGTGGCCACCGGCTCCAGTGCGCTGAGCCGGCCACCCCGCAGCCAGAGCGTGCTGAGTGCAGCCAGTGGCCAGAAAGCCCTGGGGGCCACCTTCTGTAATGGATTGTGGTCCAGCCGCAGTGTGCTCAGATTGCCCAGCCCACTGAACACACCTGTGGCCAGCACTGACATGTTATTGTGGGCCAGGTCTAGGTGGGTCAGTGCCGACAGCCCCCAGAAAGCCCCTGGGGCCAGTAGTTCCAGCTGGTTGTGGGTCAGATCAAGGGTGTAGAGTTGCGGCAGGTGGGCAAAGGCAGCAGGGGGCACCTGGTGCAAGATGTTGACAGAGAGGTTGAGGGATGTGGCAGTGGAGGGGAGGTCACCCACTGCAGCCCCCACGGTGCTCAGGAAGCGCTGGATGCAGCGGAACAGCCCAGGGTCCCATGGTGCCTGGATGCAGTTGCGGAAGCCATAGGGAGAGACCCCTGCAGGGACCATCACCAGTGTCACCAGTGTCACCAGCAGTGGGGTGCACATCCTGACTCACCCTGGGGAGATCCTGGATGCAGCAGGGGAGAGAGTAGGATGAGGCATGTCCTTGGTACCACAGAGACACCCCTCAAGGCCCAGGGACCAAACTTGGGGCTCAGGGATCCCCACCACCCTAGGGATCCCCCTTGCAACCCATGGGCCCCACCGCCATCCCAAAGACCCCACTCAGGGCCTAGGAACACCTCATCCACACTCCAGAGACCCCCACCAGAACACCAGGATCCCCACTCTGCGTCCAAGGACTCCTCATCCACACCCCAAGGACTCACACACTCACTCCAGGGATTCCCTTCAGGGCCCATAGACCCCCCCCATCCACAGCCCAGGCAGACACACCCCAGCAACCCTCATCAGGGCCCAGGGACCTCCCCCAGGGCCAAAGAACCTCCACACACCCCAAGGACTCCTTGCCCCCCAGTCCCCAGGGATTTTGGGGACCCCCTGCTCCCCATCAAGTTCCCACCGTGCCTCTGCCTCTGCTTTGGGTGATTTTGGTGTTAGGAACAGGAAGTTTGGGGTATCGCTTTTTGTCACCACTGCCCCACCCACCTCCCTGTGACGTGGGTGGAGGAGGCCCCTGCCTAGATGGATTTAGGGGTCCCCGGGGGCCTGGCAGGGGTACAAGGCCACACAGCTGGGTCACCCCCCTGGTGCAGACTCCCGGAGTCTGGGGGGTCCCTGGGACACCCAAGCCTGGTCACCCCCCCCTCACAGTAACCCTGCTGCCACGTGCTGCTTTTTGTTCCTCTTCCCCTTCTTCAGGCTGAACCACCTGGTTTTGGTTCCTTTGGGGGAAATACTGGGCTGTACCGGACTACATTGGTCTATACAGAGCTGTACCGGGTTGTACTGGGCTGTATCGGGCTGTACTGGGTTGTACTGGGTTGTACCGGGCTGTACTGGGCTGTACAACCAGTCCAACCTGGGACAGAGGTGCTGGCCCGGTGCGGCGCAGGGGGCGTGGCCTGTGGGGCGTGGCCTGTGGGGCGTGGCCAGTGCAACATAGGAGCTGGGGCGGGGCCAGCACTCAGGGTGGGCCCTGTCGGGAGCGTGGGGGGCTGCAGAGTGGGGGTCCATCAGGATGGGGGTCCATCAGGA
>VZRH01003325.1:0-10563 GCA_013397555.1 Urocynchramus pylzowi | reverse complement strand
ACGAGCACTGGTTGTGCATAGTCATCAGCAAATGTGGGGTGAGTGCCCCCCATCTGCCCCCCCGGCGGCCCCGGCCACCCCCCGAGGCGATGGGCTGGAGCTGGAGCACGAGATGGTGCTGACCAACGGGGATTCCTTCCGGACGCGGCACCTCTCGGCGGATGAGTTCGGTGCGGCCGCGGCCAGGGGGAATGGCAGTGCTAGGGGGNCTGAGGAGGCTTATTGGGCTCTGGAGGGTCTGGAAGGGCTGAAGGGATTGGTGTACATGAGGGTCTGAGGCTGTATAGGGAGTTAGGGTGGTCTGGGGGGCTGCAGGGATTGGGGTGCATTGAGATGGGGAAGTATATGAGGGTCTGGAGGACTGTTTAGGGGTTTGGGGGGGTTGGAAGGATTGGGGTGCATCAGTATGGGGGATATATTGGAGGTTATTGAGGTCTGAGGAAGCTGAAGGGGTTGGGGTACATGGGGAATAATGGTGGGACTGCAATGCAGGGGGTATTTCGGTGATGTTTGGCTTTGTGGGATTTATCTTTGGGGGGAGATGCAGTTTTTTGACCCTGGTTGGGTGATGTACCCCTACAAGTCACCTGCTGGGCTCAGACTCATTGTGCTGCAGTTCAGGGCCTTCAGCTGGTTACGCAATGCCATTGTCATCACTGTCACCATTTTCCTTGAGTACCGCTACTTCTACCTGCCCTTCTAGGGGCTTATGCCCTCTGGTGAGTCCTGGGGGCTACCTGGAGGACACCTGAGGTCTCTCACGCAAGGGTCTCTCAAGGGGGTCTCATGAGGGTCTCACAGGGGTGTCACAAGGGTCACTCTCATAAAAGTCTCAAAGTGGTCTTGCAGGCAGAAAACTCTTCAAGGAAAAATGCCAGTCAGTTTCCACTGGGCAAGTTGTCTGGCAGAATGGAAGAACTGATGTTACTTCTGGCCCTCTGGAAGGAACCTCCAGGTCATATTTACAAGAAGCGAGCAATGAGTACCATGACCAGAGCTAGAGGGGCCCTGGCTCGAGCCAGGTGTGGGAAAAGGACAGTGGAGTCTGTTGGACTGTGTGGATCCATGGCCTGGCACAGCAGAGCCACAGGAGCACAAGGCTTTAGTTGACATGGGTGGACAATGTACCTTGATGCTATCATGCAGGGGCAGAATCCATCTCTGTTTCTAGGATGACAGGGGGATCCCAACAGGGACTAAACTGGAAGCTGAAGTGCTCCTGACTGGGCATGAGTGGCAGAAAAATGTCATTGTCACTGGCCTAGAGGCTCTGTGTATCCTTGGCATAGATCACCTCAGGAGAGGTGTTTTAAGGACCCAAAAGGACACCACTGGGCTTTGGGAGAGCTGCTGTGAAGAAATTAAGACTGCTTGGTCTTTCAGAGGACCCTTCTGCTGTAGGACTGCTGAGGGTTGAAGAACAGCAGGTACTGATGGCCAGCACAACAGTGTCCCATTGGCAACTTCAGGACCCTGTCCGTGAGCTGATCTGTGAACTGGAGAGCTGGGCATGCTCAGCAAGACTCGCTCACCCCTCAACAGCCCCCCATGGCCCCTGCCTGAGTCCTGTGGAGAGTGGACACTGACAGTAGACTGTCATGGCCTGAATGAAGTCACACCATCACTGAGTGCTGCTGTGCTGCACATGTTGGAACTTCAGTTGGAGCTGGAGTCCAAGGCAGCAAAGTGGTGCCACAGCAGAGGAAGCTTTTGAGAAAGGGGAGAGGATAATCTAGGTCCTCCTGAAGGCTGGTTTTGCCATACAACAGTAAAGTCAAGGGACCTGCCCAAGGAAATTCAGTTTTTAGAAGTAAAATAGCAAGATGGACATTGTCAAATTCCAGTGGATGTGGTCAACAAAATAGCAGCCATGTCCCAACTGACCAACAGGAAGGAAACACAGGCTTTCCTGGCACTTTGGTATTTTGAAGAATGCATATTCCAGGTTACAGTCAGATTGTAAGACCTCTCTATCATGAGACATGGAAGAAGATTGATTTTAAGTAGGGTCCTTCACAGCCACAACCTTTTGAACCAATTAAAGAGGAGATTGTTCCTACAGTAGCTGTTAGACCAGTCAGGACAGGACAAGGTGTGGAAAAAATGCTCCACACTGCAGCCAGGGAGAATGGTCCATTCTGGAGCCTCTGGCAGAATGGACCTGGGAAAGTTCGAGGACTACCCTCTGGTTCTTGAGTCTGTGATATAAAGGATCTGAGGCCAGCTATACCCCTATAACACACTGCAGGTACTGGCAGCTTATGAGGAGGTTCCATCTGTTTCAGAAGTGATTGGCACTAAAGCACAGCTTCCACTGGCATCTGACTGCCAGTTCTGGGCCTGGATGTTCAAAGGGAAAGGCATCTTGGAAGTCATTATGAACTGGCCCTGAGGCAAAAATTTCAGATTATCATCAGAAGGGGAAGAGGTGAAGGTGGCAGGTGCTAAGGAGGCCCTGACTACCAGAAAATGAAAAGTGTCACTCTCTCTTTACTGATGGTTCCTGCCATATTGTAGGGATGCATCAAAAATGGAAAGCTGATGTATGGAATTCTACATGACAACTTGTGGAAGCCACTGAAGGACAAGGTGGATCCAGTCAGGTTACAGAGCTTAAAGCTTAAAGCCATCTAGCTGGCTTTGGATATGTCTGAGTGAGAGAAGTGGCCAACTCTCTGCCTCTGTACTGACTCATGGATGGTGGCAAATGCTCTGTGGGGGTGGCTGGAACAATGGAAAAAGAACAATTGGCAACACAAGGGAAGCGCATCGGGGCTGCTGGACTGGGGCAAGACATCACTGTCCAGGGGAGAAGCTGGTTGTGAAAGTCCCTCCTGTGGATGCTCACATACCCAAGAGTCGGGAACTGAAGAGCATCACAACAACGGACAGGAGGATGGGGCTGCCAAGATTAAAGTGTCTCAGGGGGCTCTGGACTGGCCACACAAGGGTGAGTTATTTCTGGCTCAGTGGGCCCATGATGCCTCATGTAATCATTGTTTCAGAGGCAGATGAGAGGCTGCCCAAGTGAAGTAAAGACCTTTCTGCCCTGGAACATTTCATGGGGGAGCAATCTGTGGGTGGATCCAAATTTTGAGCTTGGCACCAAATTTAGGAGGTTGGGCTCTGAAAGTGAATAAAAACACATTTCCTTGGGAGGAGAAACACCTAGTCCTACTGTTGGTGCTGCAGATGACTGTCATCCTGGAAAGAAAAAGGCAAGCAAGACCTATCTCTCCAGGCACCATTCTTTTGGAGAAATCCTTGGTCATATTCATTAGTAGAGGTGGTTTCCAAATTCCTCATATGTGCTCCTGAAAGGGAATGACACTGTTTTTCCTTGGAAAATAAATCACTAGTTTTAGGATGAAAACACTTTGCTGGCCTTCACTTCCACCTGGCAGATGATCAGCACCATCAATCAGACAAGGTGTTTCCCTTCACAAGAATAGATACTGTCATTCACGTTGAAGAACCTAGTTGCAGCATTTGGAGCTGAGTTCCAGTATTGAATACATCTAGGGCTCTAGACATTGCTCTCACACCAAACAGACTAGGGCAGAAAAGTCTTGCTGGCATTTTTCTCCCCTCACTAGTTTATAATGTGTGGCTAGCTGCTTTCCTTCCCGCGTAAAAGCACTATCATTCCATTTCAGGAGTCAAACACAATTTTGTAAACCACCTCTGTCCTAGGGTGACGTTATGATGCTTGTATCCCCAGTCGTCTGTCCTGTGTGTGCTGGATGTTGTGCTCGGTGCCTTCAAAACTGGCCCTGAACAGTGAAGTTTTGGTTGGTTATCAGCTTGCTCACTCCCCCACAGTTGGCAGGACAGACAGTGCAGTATATTTGTGCTGCTTTGGTTTTTTTTTCTCTCTCTCACTCTGCTTTTGCTTTGCTGCTTTGCTCTTCTAGCTAGTTTAGCTGTACACTCCAATTTTCTCTGGACTGTCCCCCTTTTCTTTCCCTTAGAGCCTTCTGAACCTGCTCCAGGCCAGGACCCGAGGAACCATCAAGAACACCTTGCAACCTGCCGGGGGGTCCACCTTTCCCAGCGCCAGAGGGACTGAAACAGCAACCATCCACCGGAGAGACTCTCGGAGTTTGTGATCTTTTCAGAGCAGTGAACATATTCTGTCATCCAGTATTGTTCATTCTGTGTGCTGGGGAGTGCCGGGCCTGATAATAAACAGGTTCTTTCCATCTCTCTCTCTCTGAGGAAAATCTTTCCTAAACCAGTTGGGGGGAGGGGCCGTGTGGGTTTGTTTTCTGGAGGGGCCCCTTTGGGGGTCTTCCCACAAATTTGCCCTAAACCAGGACAACCTCCAATATTGAGTATGCCCCAGGATTGCTCCCAAAGGCTCCAGGACAGAAAGGTCTTGTTGACATGGCTCTCTACTGGGCAGATGATCATATGTAACACCAGCATAAGGACTGGGAGTTTCACTTTTCTAGGAAAGGTGCTGTCATTCACTTTCAGGGCCTGGGTTCTGAAATTTGATATTTGGATTCGAGCTCCAATATTGAATGTCTAAGGATTGCTCCCACACAAAAATGTGAGAACAGGAAGCTATTGCTGTCTTTTGCCTTCACTTTGCAGTCATCTAAACACCACCAGCAGGATTATGTATTTGCCTTCCCAAGGAAAGGTACTGTCATTCATGTTCAGGAGCACAGTTGCAGCATTTGGAGCCACACTCCAATATTGAATACTTTCAATGATTATCTAACACAAAATGATCCAGGGCAGAAACATCTTTGTGGCCTTTACCTCCCCTGGGAAGCATATCTGCACAAGAAACAGTGGGTTATGTCCTTTCCTTTTCATGGAAAATCACTTTATTCCTCTTCAGGAATCCACCACCTTACTTTGGATACAACTTTCCAATATTAAATATATCCAAGGATTGCTCCCACACAATATGTGTCAGGTCAGAAAACTGTTGCTGGATTCTGCCTGCCTGGTGCAGTGTGTAATCTGCACTTTAAACCCTGGGTCTAGGTGTTTTCCTTCCCCTGTAAAAGTGCTTCAATCATCTTTAAGGAGCTCATCCACTGAAAATTGGATACCACCTCCAGTACTGAAAACATCCAAGGATTGCTCCCACACAAAAGGTGGAGTGACAGGTCTTGCTGGCATTTACCTCCAATGGACAGAACTCCTGAAATAAAATGAGAGCGCTTTACCATGGGAAGGAAAGCATGTAGCCCCAGTGGTTTAGGTGCAGATTACAAGTTGCCCTAGCAGGGTAAAGATCAGCGAAAGCTTTCTGATCTGGCAGCTTTTGCATGAGAGTCGTCTTTGGGCATATATAATATCGGAGGTGGTATCCACATTTGAATGATGGGCTTCTGAATGAGAATGAGAGTTCTTTTCTGTAGGAAGGAAAGCATGTAGCCCCAGTGGTTTAGGTGCAGATTACAAGTTGCCCTAGCAGGGTAAAGATCAGCGAAAGCTTTCTGATCTGGCAGCTTTTGCATGAGAGTCGTCTTTGGGCATATATAATATCGGAGGTGGTATCCACATTTGAATGATGGGCTTCTGAATGAGAATGAGAGTTCTTTTCTGTAGGAAGGAAAGCATGTAGCCCCAGTGTTTGCAGTGCTGATGAGAGGCTGCACAGGGGAGGTAAAGGCCAGGCAAGACCTCTCTATCGTGGCACCTTTCTGATGGAGCAATCTTTGGACAAAATATTGGAAGTGTTATCTAATTTGGGTAATAGGTAAAATCCCTGGTCATATTCAATTTATTGCACTTAGAACTGAAAAGCATGTGTGATGTAGAATGCATGTACTAAGTAACCATACTTATTAGCTTAAATAAAAGAAGTTACTCTACTCTGTGGGTTGAACTTGTTAATATGTGAACCATATTTACTTCCTGCTCGCAGTGATTGCTCCTGCAATAAGGATAAGCTGTCCTTCAATGGTTAACTTCATCCTTAGTGGATGTGTGCTGGAATCATTACTGAGATCAGTCCTGGATAGAAAAAACCAGTATGAGTCTCAGCAGCATTAGCCTGAACAGGTTACCCCTTAGTGGCTCAAGTTTTTTAATCACTCGGACTAATGACGAAATTCCTTTTTCCCACTCAGAATCTCTCTGTTCTATCTCTTTAAGTGTGGTTGAGTTAAATAGTGAATATTTCTTTGGTCTTTCATGGTGTTAGCCTTGACATTCTTCAGGAGGAATCTCAACTTCTACTTTATGAAGTGCTTGCCCACTGCTATTGCTGCTTCCCATGTTTTCAGGGGGGTCTCTTTTGCCACAATTTGCTCTGCGGGGCAGGGGTGACCCCTTAGCTGCCACGACGGGTGCACGGCTAGCTCAGTACAGTAAGTACTGCCTATCCAAGATCTAAAAGCAGCTCCCAGCGCAGACAAGCCCTAGCAAGCGATAGCGATTTCAGCTCTAAGTGATTAATCAGCTCATCAGTGATTTCTAGCTCCTTTGCTTGCTAGGGCCTCGCAGGCAGCAGATGATGGAAGAGAGAGGAGAAAGACATATGGAGTTCCGCAGATCATAGCCTTTATTCTGATCTTCGGTGATTCTCTGCAAAGGGTTCCAGGGACATCTCTTCTGACAAACTGGGCAAAAGTAGGGGTTTTTATAGGGCTTAGGGGGATTGGAAACTATTCAATGGTAAGGATCAAAGGGAAAGTAGCCTATAGCTTAACAGATAGATAAGCAAGGGTCCAAAGATGGAAGAGGGACTTCTTTTGTCCTAGTCAGCATGACTTGGCACTTTAGGCTGCTGACTGCCAGGGTCTTTCAGGCCTGGAGCCTGCTACAGGTCTCCTGCAATTTGAGTTGTCCTCCATGGGTAGCGTGCTCTCCTAATTTGAGCTGTCAGTTCCGCAAAGTTTAGTACAGCAGTGACTGTAGATATGGTGCTGGCATTCAACTGCCTGTAATAAACCGTGAGCCACAACTGTCTGTTGGGCTCTTTCACGAGCCAGACCCTAAGACTGGCTCAGTTGGTCTGAGCATGGTACTCATAAACACCGCAGTTGTTAGTTCAATCTGTGTATGGCCCATTCACTTAACAGCTGGACTTGATCTTTGTGGGTCCCTTTCAACTCAGAATATTCTGTGATCTGTGACATAATCGCAATGCCAACAGCAGACATTGGCTAAAGAATGGCAAGTTTTATGAGACTGGAGTGTGTTAAAATAATTACTGGCCACTATCTCGGACAGGAGAGATAGGAGTGTGACTGAGTGATAGTACCTTTTTTCTCTTAATCTGTCAACACCCCATCAATGCCCAAGCACATAGGTTCTTATATTGTGGCTGTTAGGTTTGCAGTATTGGGTACTTCAACTGTTAGTGGGGCCAAATTGGCCAGAACTTCAGAAATTCCACTTCTCCCTACAGCAAAAATCCATCACGGGGACACACTAGCAGTCCTTGGATCAGGGAGTGCAGGTGCCACATGGAGTCAGCAGAGTCTCTGGACTCCTTTTAGGGTTTGGGCTAATGTTCAAACATTAACATTGACTCACTGCCATCAGGCAGACAACAGATTTGATTGTTCAGAACATCAAAACCCTAAATATCATCATTGTGATCTCTGATTGCAAAGCAAGTAGCCAATATCCACTTCTCATCCAGGACCCATAAATTAACTTTAGCAACTTGGCAGATAACATTTGCTCCATTTACTAAAGTGATTTTAATTCTTGGCATCCAGGTCATACACCCAGCTTCTTGGCATCCTGCTTCATTAGTACTGAATGTTGTGCTTCTATTAGAAATATAATTAATCATTGACAAGAACCAACTGGAATCTGGATGTATGGGTCATTAGTACATATGTATTGAGAAAGTTCTACTTTTTGCATTTCAGTCTCACTTGGCTCGTGCCTAGAATGCTTTTGCAAATCAGCCACCTGAATGGACTCTGCACAATACAAGGTAAATTGGTAGCTTACTTAAGCATCACCTTTGCCGTTTCTTTCAGTTTTCATCTTTTCTCCTTTTCTTCCTGGAACTGTTTCTGCAACTGTTTGATTCTCAATAACAAGGATAAATCACATTTCTTCTCTCAGGTCTTGTTTCTCTCTTCTACAATTTTCCCTATTCAAATTCTCAAATAATTGTCTTTCCTTACACTCTGCTGAAGCAACTACGGTCCTAAGATGATCTTTCTCAGTCATAAGTTTATCCACTTGGATTCTCAGTTTTTCTCTGGTCTCCATCTCAGAAGCCAGTGGTGACTTTGATACCTCATTTTCTGGGTCTTATTTTTGGTGAGCCTCCTTAAATGTTTGCAGCCACCAGCCCCCAACTCACTGAGGATAGTGAAAGTTGTTTCTAAGACTCCAATTAACAACATTAGCCTGTGGGGCCATAGTAATTATAGGTCGCTTAGGAGTTCCAACTCCCACATCAACATCTTTATCCTGCTTGTGGCAAAGGAGTGCAACTTTCCTTTTCCCCAGGCACTCCATTCCAGGCACTACACTCTTCAAAACAGCAGTGGATAATTTATCACTTCCTGAGAAATTCCTTTCTGCAAGCCTTTCACTCATACTGCATTCCATCATGTACTGGGATCCCGCTGCTCCCTTTTGGGCAGTCTTCCTTCCTTGCTGATTGTTGTTCTGTTTACTAATTGTTAAGTGAAACCCATCCTTCTGCCATAGCTAATTAGCCCTGAAGATCTCTCTCCCCACATTAAGGGTCTTTTCCCTTGTCTTCCTCTCTGTGAGGTTAACATTTGCTTCAAGTGATCCTGAAATTCTGATGCAGTGTTTTATCACGTCCAGCAAAACTCTAACCATGGGAGCCACATACGTGGATAACCAGTGATGTAGGTGAGGGCTGTCCTGGAATATCTGTCATTCATCAGTTGCAAAAATGCTGCCTTCTGTGCACTCTCTGTCCCATGATCTACGGTTGGGGTCTCGATCCTAAGCAAATCGCTCCTCTCTAATGGATCCAACCTCCTGCTCCATAGGCGGCACTCTGAGTTAAAGAGCACAGTTTTCTCTGGTCACCCACCATTAAAAATACTTCTGGCCTCCAGAAGCCCTGGGCCTCTGCCTCAGACAAATTACTCAATCACCCCCTGCCAGAGGCACTCTCCAAACATATCCAGTTTCCAATTACCATGTAAGTCTGCTATCTTTTCCTGGAACTTTGCTATCTTGGCTACTGTGTACCACACTGTTTTAGTAACAGTAAGCAGACCCTGACTATCATAGAAGGTTTCATCTTTAATTTGGGGTTGTAATGTGATTTCCTCATCATCAGATGTACTGCTGCTTATAGGGTCGTTAGAAAGTGGGCTTTAGTCAAAGCAATTTTCTGTCCTGTCCACAATTTGAGTTGTTAACTTTCTTTGAAAGTTCAGTAACAAAAATATTCCCCACCAAGCTGAGCACCAGCCTGTCTGGGTAAAAAAGAGGGTTGAGGGGACCCCAAAACTGGAGGTATCCCAAACCAGGNTGGGCAGTCTTCCTTCCTTGCTGATTGTTGTTCTGTTTACTAATTGTTAAGTGAAACCCATCTTTCTGCCATAGCTAATTAGCCCTGAAGATCTCTCTCCCCACATTAAGGGTCTTTTCCCTTGTCTTCCTCTCTGTGAGGTTAACATTTGCTTCAAGTGATCCTGAAATTCTGATGCAGTGTTTTATCACGTCCAGCAAAACTCTAACCATGGGAGCCACATACGTGGATAACCAGTGATGTAGGTGAGGGCTGTCCTGGAATATCTGTCATTCATCAGTTGCAAAAATGCTGCCTTCTGTGCACTCTCTGTCCCATGATCTACGGTTGGGGTCTCGATCCTAAGCAAATCGCTCCTCTCTAATGGATCCAACCTCCTGCTCCATAGGCGGCACTCTGAGTTAAAGAGCACAGTTTTCTCTGGTCACCCACCATTAAAAATACTTCTGGCCTCCAGAAGCCCTGGGCCTCTGCCTCAGACAAATTACTCAATCACCCCCTGCCAGAGGCACTCTCCAAACATATCCAGTTTCCAATTACCATGTAAGTCTGCTATCTTTTCCTGGAACTTTGCTATCTTGGCTACTGTGTACCACACTGTTTTAGTAACAGTAAGCAGACCCTGACTATCATAGAAGGTTTCATCTTTAATTTGGGGTTGTAATGTGATTTCCTCATCATCAGATGTACTGCTGCTTATAGGGTCGTTAGAAAGTGGGCTTTAGTCAAAGCAATTTTCTGTCCTGTCCACAATTTGAGTTGTTAACTTTCTTTGAAAGTTCAGTAACAAAAATATTCCCCACCAAGCTGAGCACCAGCCTGTCTGGGTAAAAAAGAGGGTTGAGGGGACCCCAAAACTGGAGGTATCCCAAACCAGGTGGGTGGGGGCTGGGCTGGGATTTTAGGGGGGATATTTGGGGTCCCTGAGATTTGGCTAGCTCAGAGGGTACCCCAAAGATGGCAGGAATGGGCAAGTTTGAGGACATTTGGGGTCCCAGGGTAGGTTTTGGGTTCTGAGGTTCGGTAGGGGTCTCCAAGGCATGAGGAAGGGGGGGTTTGGAGGTCCCAGGGCAGGGTTGGGGTTGGGCGGGTCCGTTTTGGGGCCCCTC
>VZRH01003321.1:539201-572003 GCA_013397555.1 Urocynchramus pylzowi | reverse complement strand
TTTGGTTTTTTTTTTTTAGATCCATTTTGGCAGATTAACAAGAAATGTTTCTTCTCAAAAAGCAGCATTACTGAAAACAGAAAATTAAGGTTTTCTCATGTCATGTAGCTTGAAAATCTGAGGCATAAACCATTGGTTATCAATGGAGTCATCAGAAATAATGTGATATATAGCATCTAATTGCATCTTGTCCCCTGTTTAAAAAAACCAAACAAACCAAAACAAACAGTGATTCAACAAACTGCAAGTGAACTCTAGGCTGCAGAGAAAGTAGCAAAATTCCCACTGATGCCTTTGGACCAGATTTATGCCTGAATACCCAGTGAGTTCAATATCTGAAGGTATACACTGCAGTAACAAAGCAGTACTTACAGCTCTGAAGGGATGGATTGGAGCACAACACTGAGACTCAGGTTAGTTAAGAATCTTAACTCAAACTGCCATCCAATTAAAGTCAAAGAAAACAGTTTTGAGATGCTTTAGATTACATTGTTTGCCTTCTATTTAAGGAAATACACAAGTAATACATAAGTAAAATTAAAGAGAGCTTTTCCTTTTTCCTTCTTGCTTCTCAGTCTTGAAAATGAAGAACACTAGATCTTGTGTCCTAGAGCAGCTGGCTTGAGGGAAGACGCAAGTTTGTTTCTAAATTAGCCTTAAGTCTGCGTTATTTCACTTCAGAAATGAAGAACCTCTTTACTTTTAGAGTCCTGAGCATGAAGAGCAAAGGAAATAGTGACTCTACAATACAGAAGAGCAAAAATTTATTTTGGAAAAGAAAAATAACCTCTTTTAGGTTATTTAAAATGTTGGGAGTGGAGGGTTTGTTTGTTTGTATAACTGTTAATTGTCTTCCATAACAAATTGTCATAAGAAAAATCTTGGAGGGGATGCAAACACTTATCTACATTGTGTCTACGCAGGAAGCCACAGTGATACACTTTTACTTCTGAGTAATTGCTGAGTGACCTCCCACGTTCTCTGTTTGTATGTTACGCTTTTTGGTGTGATATAACAAGTTTCCTTCCATTCCCCCTTAAAACCTCTCCAACAATTAATTTTCTGGCCCTTTCTGCAGCCATAGGGCTCCAATGTCATCCAGCAGCCATTGCCTTATAGGCCTCTATGTATAGCTAATGTGTCCACGCAGAAACAACCTTCCAAATCACTGGTGATCTGGACAACAGCCATTTTCCCCAGCTGAAGTGCTGCAGTCTGTTTCCAGTGAAATTCTGGGCTCTTGTGCACAAGGCATTCATTTATGCTGATTAAGCAACTTTTTTAATCGGCAGAGTGTGCCCTGTCAAGCATATTTGACTCAAATATAGAAGCATAAATTGGTTTACTCAGTTAAAAGCTTTGATCTGTCAGTAACAGATAATAGGTGGAGCTACAGGAATCCACAGTGCTTATGGATCCCAATTTACTTTTGGCCTCTAAAGCAGAATGCTAAAAGTGGATAGGAATTTCTTCACTGGCACTTAACAGAGCACTGAGTTCTTGAGAGTTAGATGCACTATTTCTCCTAATAATATTGCTTCTTCATTGGCTTTCACTTGCTAGTCTGACATAAATAGGCTTCTAAATTATCATTATGCCATATGTTACTGCAAAATTGGAAGCACACATTGCTGCCAATGCCATAAGACAAAAGTCTAGCTACAAGCTGTAGGAACTTCAGTGAGATGTACTCAGAAAAGGAGCCCTGCTCTTGTTCAAGAACATAAAATTTGGTTTCAGACTTTGTTCATTTTAGTGTGTGGATAAAGCCAAAAGAGGCAGTGATTAAAAAGAGTATATTTTGCATATTCTTTTAGGACGTGCCTGCCATCCTAAAGATTAGAAATAAAAGCCAAAACACTGTGTTCTGTCCAATGAATTGCTGCGAAGATAACAGATTTTTTAATGGCCATTAACTTGGAACCAGATCAATGAAGTAGTTATAATCCTCAAAATTACTGATCAACCCTTTTTACCTAGTCAGCTGTTTGCTGTAACATGAAATGAGGAAACAGTTTCTTGGATGACATAACCAAACAATTTGTTATCATTGCAAAATTGAAATGTGCAACACAAGGAAAAAAGCTTTTTACATTTTGTTTTTAGCAGTTACTGCTTGCCTTATTGTTTAACTCCATCTGACTGTTCCTGTATTCCTGCTTTGTGTTACCTTAAAGAATTAAACCAATTACCCTTTCAGCCCAACTTTTTTTTTAAACATTTGCCTTATTCACAGCTGTTACAAGAAACTTAAGTGTAGAGATTGGTTTACTTACGTGTTTTGGCTAACAAAGGTCAAGAGTTATAAATGTGTGAATCATTAATTGTAGTGTGTGTTCCTTTTGCTGTGTTGCTGAGAATTGCACAGGAGAACAGAGATTAAATACTTCCCCAGAGGCTGCAGTGTTCTTTCCCCCCATTGCTAGAGCTAACTCTGCACTGGTACAAGGAGACATCTGCACAGTTGTATAGGTTTCTTCTGGTGGCCACTTGGACATGGACATCCACCAAGAAATAATGTTACATCAAGTTTTCTGTAATTGAGCCCTTGCTTTTCCCAGAGAACGGAGCCTCATATTCAAGTGCCATAATATCACATATTAACAGGGTGTCAATCTGCCATTTTGTCAGGTGCTTTGATACATGTACATGTTTATAAAAGAAAAGGACTTTAGGCAGATCTGGGAGCTCATAGCATCTCTCAGGTGACTGATCCCAAAGCATTTAACACTGTTCAGTGGGAACATTTCTTAAAGTGAAGTTTGTGAATTATTAGTTGCTAAATTGTGTCCCAAAAGTATGCTTGCAAATTATGGGTCAAACATCTTGGTGTCCCAGTATGGTATCTTTTGAGGGTAGACATTACTTGTGACTGGGGATGAGGGACAGATCCTAGCTGGTGTGGCCTGTGGCATTTTTAATTGCAGAGGTCAGTCGCTGAGTGCATTCATACCTTGTTACTGAGGGCCAGTGCTGTGCACTGACAGAGCAGTATTGCACTTAACGTGCTCTATTTCTGAGTGGAAGTCTGGATGTGTTTGGGGGCTGTAAGAAAGAGCAGTCTGTCTCCATCACACACATCTGTGGAGCTTAGACTGAGGCAGCCTGTCAGTGGGGCTTTGGGGGTTGGCTCAGTGTGGCTGAATGGTGAATGTGGACCAAAGAGCAGGCTTGAATTGCACTGAGCTGATACTGCTGAGATATACAGAGTGTGCAACACTTGGAGCATGTGCCTCCCATTGCAGAAGAGGGACACACATTAACATCTACTGCTGAAGAGGAATATTTTGGTATGCAAGATGCTGTCTAACCAGCAGCAAGATTAGCACTCAAGGAAAACTTGGAAAAGCAAGCAGTGAAAGCTTGAAGAAGAGGCAAAGATTGCAAAGTATCTAGCTTTGTAAAAGGACGTGTAAAAGCCAGTAGTGAGAGCAGTGCTCTGTTTTGGCATCCAAATGCAACTAGCAACCAGTCTGTATGCCAGTTCAGCACTGGGTGTTAAACTATTGGCAGTTTGCCTTGACTTCACAGCATTTTGAGGTCTGGAGACAGAGAGTGCAGAGAGAGAGTGAGTGCAGAGATCTGAGTACTGAGATGATTTCATAAGTCTTGTTTGTTTCTCTTTTTGATTTACAAGAAATTATTGATGCCTTTAGGGACTATGGAGGATCTAGTTCTCAAAGCTTAGGTTGATGAAACAAACTATATCCCCCATTTCTTTAGAAATGGTGCTTAGAAGTGTTAAGTTGTATTTTGTCCTCCCTTGAAACAAACAAACAAAAATATTTCTGGCCACAGAAAGCTTTTATCTGATGTGATTTTCAGTAAGTGAAGATCGCATCAGCTTAAAATGCCAAACTTCCTTGTCAAGACCCAATGTATTCTTTAACATCTCCCCTTACTCCAGAATTATCAGAACTGCATGGAGTATCTGGAAACAAATGGCCACAGCTTCTGAAGAACCAGAAAAATTATAAGAATGTTTCTGGTATAGTTTGTGTTTGCACAACAAATACACTACATTTAACTTGAGCCTTTAAATAAACTAATTGTGGATAAAAGGGATGCTTTTCCAAAACAGTGGAATGATTTTCTTTTTGCTTATAGGTGTGAATTTCCCCAAGTCAGAATAAATTTTATGTTTGAATATATGTAATGAACGGTATAAATTCAGAAGTCCTCTCACTAATCTTTCTAAGAATTTCAATTAACAGGTGCATAAGGATCTTCGAGACTCTGGTAACTATGGGTTTTTCTCAGAGTTCTTTTGCCCATCGGCTGTTTAAGGCAGCACTCTTCCTCTGCGAGGGAGGGGAGGGAGGGTGGGTTGTACTTCCCAGCATTGCTGCCACAGACCTTGGCAGCAGAAAGCCCTGTCAGGCAAAGGGGGTGATCTAGAAGTAGCAGGGTTAGCAGATGCAAAACCTGCCAACCTCGAGCCACCAGCACAGGAAAGGATTCCACCAGCCCTTTACTTCTTTGCTTGTACTACCATACAGTTGTGTACATTGTGACTTCTGTGCCTACAGTACCAGCTTTTACTGCCATCACCTTCCCCTGTGGACAGCACAACCCACAAATTTGTTATTTTGGTTATTCCAGCATCCTTTTGGGAATTTCGATGCCAAGCATACCACAATACCTCAAAGCAGAGATCCTAGAGGAAGATACTGTGAAAGCTCTTACAGGCATTGCTGGGAGCAGCAGTGTGTCCCACATGCCTGTTTATTCCCACGCTGGCTGGCAGAAGAAGGCAGAGCAGCGGATTTCTCTACACTGGCAAATCCTATATAGCCTCTTTTGTACTTCTCACTCTTTTTGTTCCCCTTCATGTCTTGAATAGGATTAACAAATGGAGTTTTTCCTTTAAGCTCTGGTGAACTTTACTAAGATATTCAGAAACTGCGTCAGAAGTTTTAAACAGTCTTTTTCACTAGTGGTTCCCTTGGCATCATCATTTCTTGTCTTAACAGAGGCACTGACACTTTGTGGGTGACAGTTCTTGCTCTGTATCACCATCAGAGTGTGTGACATATTAACTTTAAAGCAACGAAGAGCTTTTATTTGCTGAAAACAGGTCTCTTTAAATATTGACCTCTTTAAACATTAAACATTATGGACAAACATCCCAGAATTGATGATGCAGGGATTGCAAAATAAATTACTGTTTAAACCATGGAATGTGCAGCATGACAGTTCAGTGCAGCTGTCAGGGCCACCTCCAGCTACCCTCTGGAAAGTGCTCTCACCAACTCTGACATCAGGGCTAACAGTGGTTTCAGATTTATTCCAGGAAGCGTTTATTGTCAAATAAGCATACTGATTAATTGCTTTAATGACTTCAAATCAATTTCTTATTGTCCGCCTTGTTTTGAGAAGTTATTGCTTTTGTGAAAAAGCAATAGAGAAAAAGCTTTTGAGAAGTTATTGCTTTTATGAAAAATAAAGTGATGTTGGTCATTTGGGCACATCAAAAATAAAAGTATGTAACTCAAGGCATATAAAACTTCATAGCTTAGTCATTTTCTCTCCAGATAAAAATTTATTGGTCAGTTCTTTGGAAATTCCAATCACTGATCTTTGTATTGTTTCAGCGAGCTTGCCCAGCTCCAGTTTCAAGTTCTTTGAGTCAAACACCTTGCCTGAAGAAGGGAGCCCAAATTCTAAGCCATTACCACTCCCTCTGAGTTCTGCCAGATTTGTCTCCTTTTCACTACACTTCAAAAGTAAGAAACAGCTGTTCTCTGGAAAGCCTCAGAAGAGTGTAAACAATGCTATACACCAGATATGTTTTACTTCAACTCAGAAACAATCCTTTTGCAAGCAAGCTTACCCATAATCTAGTAGGAAGTATTTTAACAGAGGAAGAACTTTCAAGACCATACACAGAGTGCACTTACTGCAATATGAAAAACTGATGGCTTATCTTCAGGACAGAGTGATAAACCATCCTTCTACACTGCATTGTAGGTGAGACCAGAAACACAAGTCTGAAGAAAATCTCACAATTTTTCCCACCTACCATGCTGCAGCGAGGTCTCAAAGCATATTATCTGGATTACCTGCAGGTAGCTCCAACCCAGAAGGTGTGCCCCTGGATTTTTTCATCCACTAATGAGCAACAGAATCAGAGCAGGATCAATCTAAAGTAAAACCTACTGAAATTGATGTATTGTGGAATACCCACAAATTGTTTTACTTCATAGATCCACTCCTACAGTGTTATCCTACTCATCAATGTATGCATAGCCCAAATGATCTTCAGATATGCGATTGATTATCATTTCAGCTGCAGTAGCACCTTTAGTAGGTGTTGAGTAATTCATAAATAGACCAATAAATGGGGGGAAAAAAGCCCAGAAACCAAAGCCAAACAAAATAAATGGTCTCTGGTTCAAAACTGAAATGTAATTTCTGTCTAATGTGTTTTCTTCTTCTACTTCAAAGCTTCAGAAGGAAACACTGGGCTTCCAGCCACAGGCAGGATTAAAGCTCAGATGACTTAGGTCACTGTTACTTCACTGACTTCAGTGGACAAAATAACTACACATCCTAGATAAAGATCTAGAAAAAATGTATTTTGCCACAAGCACTGACTGAACATTAATAATTTAAGTAGAGGTTTTTAATTACCATGATAAGAATATTACACCAGCATGAATAACAAGATTCACTCAGCTATTTCCTGCTCTTCATTCAAAGCCACCAGTTCAATTACATTAGAAAGGGCAGGCTGGAAGCCATGAGAAACAACAGATTCATGCAACACACCTTTACTGAATGTGATCTAAAGCCCTACAAATTAGGCTTCCCTTTGGATGCTAGTTTCTGTATGTATCTCTCCATCTATCTACATGCATATATTCTCAGGCAACATTTGGAAGTTACTTCTGCCTCAAAGTTTACATCTTTCTCTTCCTGTCTAAGGTAACCAGAATTGATCTGCTTAAAATTAAGACCATGTGTTATACCTCATAATTTTGAGAAGGTTTACTCCAGCCTGCATTCTAGCTGTCAGTATTCTCCTTAGCAGAAGCTGCAGGCTGGTTCTCCACCTACATATTCACATGCGGCTTAGGTTTCCAGAAAATTGTTCTTGTTATGCTCCAAGAGAATCTTCTTGGAAGAATCTGGAAGAATCTCTTTTTGGAAAAGTGATCCCTTTGTGGCACCTGCAGTCACTTAGATGCCTTCCCCATTCCCATTTTTCAAAAGACCCTAGAGTTTCTATGCATCTTTTCCAGTGCTGTTGGCTTGGCACATCAGGGAATTTCTTTCTTTTCCTAGTGATCAGTGAATTGACAACCTTCCTAGCAAGTGCACCTAGAGGTAGGCAACTGGGATGCTCTGAAATAAACAATGTTGAGTATAAATAAACTGGAATTTTACCAAAACGAATTAATTTAAAAACCTAAGTGGAAGGTTACAGTCAGCTGAGCTGATCTTGACTGTCCTACAGATAAAAGACACAGGTTAAATCAGCTGTAAATGTGAGCAATGACTATACAGAGGAAGCTGTTGATGTAATTATAGGTAACTGCTGAAAACATAACAGTTCTGTAACAGACATGCTCTTGCAAAGGGTATTAGTTCATAGACAAATGATGCCAGATGATTGGAAAAAACCTCCAAACTGTTGTATGTGAGCACAAAGTAGTTTATCCTGTAAAAAAAACTAAAACAAAAACAATTTTATGACAAAAAACTAGGACACAAAGTCTTGGGTTTCATTTTTTTGAGAGAATTCGGACTCTCATCAGCTTCTGAGCAGACTGAGCAGTGGTGCTGCTTTTGAGTCTGCTAGATATTACATAGTTTTAAATAATTTTCTGACATCACTGGTGAAAGTTAAAATCCAAGAAACTGAGAATAAAAGCAGTAGATAAATTGGCAGCTTTGGCCTATGCGCCCTTTTATCTGAACGAGTCTGAATATTCAGTTTTGCAAGTGTGATTGTGCAACTCAAAGATAACTGTTCCACTTCTGTCCCAGTGCTCTTTAGTTAGTCACTGCCTGCAATATTTTCTGCAATACCTGTCCTTGACACAATCCAATACAGATTATTTTAAACTTATGCATATGAAAAGTGTATTCTTTGTGCGTGTGAAGTTTTGATCTCCTACTGCCTCTTAAAAAACTGCCTCTCTTTCTTTGCCTCCATCTCTGCTTTCTGCACTTCACACTCAGAAAGACTTTATTAACAGCTCCAGTGCAGCCACTCATGGAGAACAAGCAAAACATCTCAGAAGCTGAGTAGTATTTCACTTGAATAGTTCAAATCATGTCTGTATTTAAAGTCAGAGATACGCTTGTGTAACTTAATTGAATTAGGACATTACACAAAAAAATACTTTATCTAAGCCTGACTTACCTAATGCATTCTGCTGGTGCTACCAAAGAGTCATCCTGAGTCTGTGACACCAGGAACATTCAGAATTTAAAAAGGAAACAACACAAACTCAAATCCTTATTCTTCTGGGTAAGGAAATCACCCAGCTTGGTGATTTATTTGGCAGAACTTAGAATGTATCAAATCTGACTGAAGATCTGGAAACTCAGTGTCTTGCTAATGCTTTTAAAAGGGAAACTCATTTGAGATGAATACAGTGATGACAGCAAGCACTTTGTGATTGTGAATAAAAACGCAACCAACAAAACTGACACATCTAAGAAATATTTTTCTAAGACACACAGCTGCACTGCTGAACTACCTGATGGTCAAATCTCAGAATACAAGCTTTCCTCCACCTGACAAAGACCATTCAATTTTTAAGACTTTATATGAGCAGCTTTCTAGCTGCCAAAGGTTGTAGAAGCTTTTCAGTTTTGTTTTTCACACATTGTCAAAAGATTTTTTGTTTTGGCTTGTGTGCTTTCAAAGGCAGAACAGAAATATTGACAAAGGCACCATTCATGTCAGTATTTAACTGCTGATTGACAACTTTTTTTCTGCGTGCTGGTGGAAGCTGCTGAATTATAGCTTTGGCTGGAAGGAGCCAACAGTGAAATTGAACACCTCTTCCTCAGTCCCAAATAACTGCAAATCTAAAGGGTCTTTTGTTGAAAGATTATTGAGTTTCAGCAAGCCAGGCAAGAAAGAAAAATATTTATTTTCCCAGTCAAACTCTGACCCCTAAACTCAGGGTAGATATTTCTACCACCCTCATCAGCATGCCATCTAACAAAGAGGTTGTTAATTTCCATTAGGTGTCCTGTTTCCTCCCACATAATTTCAATGAAATAACAAAGTTAAAAGTGTATGAGATCATTTATCTAATTGAATGTTTCCAAATATTCTGACATAAAATAAATGTGAAATTATTGAATCCATAGAAATATCAAGATGGTAACTTTTCAAAAGGGAGAAAAAGAGTAAAGAGATGAGGGGAGCAGCAAAAAGAGAGTACTAAGCTACTCATAAATGTACATGTCCAATTCGGCATTTTTACAAAAACTTGTGTGACATTTTGTTCTCTGGGCACCCAATAATTTTGCCACATTCCTCAGTCTGTAAATTGTAAAAGAAGCCCACCTTTTTCTCAAAAATTTTCACCTATTCATGTGCTCCTCCATTACTTGACTCAGAGCAGATCTTCTTGCCCTTCACATTCTTTTAAACTTTTAAACCATTAGAGAGACTATGATTCTGACAGTTGGGCAAAAAAGCCTTACATCATTCTGTTCCCAGAATCTATCCAAATTAAGGAGGTATTTCCTCACATTTCTTTAGTAAAGCTCTGCTGGTGTCATCAACTTCTCAACAGAGATGCCAATGGATCTCTTCACAGCCTAAGTATCAGTAGTAACTACTATCCGTTGTGTTCCACAGGCTTTTATCATGACCTTAAAGCCTACATTTCTCCAATAATTGTTTCAGTTAAAAAAAAATAATAAATTACCATTTTCAGACTTCTTATGCACAAGATTTTGGGAGCACAGTGGGAGAAGAAGAGAACTTCGAGTAGAAGACTTAGCAATTTTTTCTTCCAATTTTAAACTGTTTCTTACAAAAACTTAAACCAACTAATCTTAAAAAGGAGAACTGTTTTAAAAGCTTTCAGAAGAAAATCAGGGAAATGATCCTACCAAATGACAATGAGAACTTTGCCTGAAGGCATGCAGCAGTCACTTTGGCAGTTCTTGCACAAGCAGCATGCCAAGACCAAAGAAAGAAATCAATCCCACAAAAAAAATCAGAAAGAAAATTTCCCCTCATATAGAAAAGAAGCCTCTTTGGGCCCTACTTCCTTAAATGATAATGCCTCACAATCCTTTCTTTCTACTTTACATTCATCTAAGTCTTGTACATACGTATGGAAACACTTACATGTAAGCACCAGCATTCTTTCGAATTCAATTTTCTCCATGGTTTTTTGGAATACAGGTGATTCCAAAACTTGACTTCGAGGTTGCTACAGGAAAGGACTATTCTGACATCAGAAGCACATAGCTAAATTCAGTTAAAGAGTCTTAAAAGTTCATAGTAAATGGCACAAAATATCTCCAGAAATGCATACCTTTTTATCAGTACTATGTGGACTGTGTCATAAGCTTTAGAGTATTTTACACAGCCCTATTCTGTGGTGCTTTCAGTCCAGCAGTAACCGTGGTCAGGTGAGTAAGGATGTCTCAAAACTTCATCCAAACCCTCTTTTTGCCAGTAAATGTGATTCCCTTCTTCCTCATGTCTACTTCTATAACTACTTAAAAAGTTGATCTATGTTACCCTTCTGGACAGCTACATTTTCACCTGCATTATGGGACACATAAACACACACAATGGGTAGATATAAACCACAGCTAATCTGAACTACTTTGATTTGGTTTTATGTGCATTTATACTCTGCCATGCACGCTGTTAAATGTTACTTCAAGGACCAAGACTTGAGTGGAAAAATACTCTGGTGCTTTGTCCAGGAGTACAGGTCCTCAGAAAACTACAATCTCTAGTAACTCTGAGCAGATCATTCTTCTTTCTTTGCCTGGGGTTTTTATCTCAGCAACTGTGTAGTAATTCTTCTTTTCCCTTACAACTTTTTCTGGTTTTATCTTCAGACAATATAAGCTCTCAGTACAGGAAATTTCTTGCTGTGCCTTTGACTGGAACCAGAATGAGAAAAAATCTGTCTCACCTTCAACTTTCTGTGCACTCTATTGGAATGACAGTAAAAAAAATGCTAAAAAAATCTGGCCAGGTCTGTTTCAGCCATTCAAACTAACATTACTTTTAGCTGTTTTCAGCTTTTTGGTTCCATTGTGCAAAGTGGCAGTTTTAAAAATGTTGTTGTTAGATTAGTTTAACAGTTCCTGTACAAACAGAAGTACCATCTAAACAGTTAAACCACTGTTTTTCACTAGGTGCCTGACTGGGGGGAATTTCCAATAAGAACTGACGTAATACTTCTGTTTGTGAAACAGACACAGTGTCATCCCTGGGCTGCATTGCAAAGGCATATCTTTGTGTCAACAAGGTGATGTGACTTGTCCTCATCATTGATGCAAAAGTACTGGCAATCTAGGAGGACTACAGCTGGCAAAGTTAGAAGTTAGCTCTGTGACTTTCAGGTGGGGTCAGACGATGGGAACAAACTCGCTTTAGACAAGCAAAAGTAAACAAGTCTCAAATAGGCAAGGTTTTTGACATAACCTCTATTTCCAGAGAAAGGCAAAACCTAATGCACATTCTGACCAAAGGCCAAATGCTGAGTCTTGGCTGCATATGTCTAATTTTCATTGTAATCAGCAGGAACTCTGTCTATGTCAAAGGTCAAAACTGAACCCAAACTTCAGCTCAGATCAATATAATCATTTTGCCAGCTCCACCTAAGTGCAATAAAGTAGATTTCAAGGTATCACATCACTGACTAATACATTTCATGTTTAAGCAAAGATACAGGACTTTAAATAAACAGCAGTCCAAGAAAATTAAAGTAAGTGCAAACCAAATAAATACCTTGAAGTACAAAATATAAAACCCCAGACATTTATCAAAGCACAGCTTAGATGTTCTGTGCACAAGAGAGTACATCTGAAGGAATAAGAGATGTGCTAAGAAACCAGACATTAAAGCTGCAGAAGGAGAAGAAGCTCATGGATGGACTTAAGTCAAACATGTCACCTCAGCTACAGTGTATGAGGTTAAAGAACAGCAAGCAATCTGATTAATGCCACTGAGAACTGGACATTTGTTGTTGAATCCAAGTAAAAAGTACAAAACCAGTTCTACAGCCCTTTTTGAAGGAAGGAATGTTTTCCCTTTTGAGGTGCCTACTGGCTTGAATTAGTTTGGCACCATCTACTTCCTCTGCATCCACCATGACATGAGACTACAATGAATCTTCTCCTTCCAGAGCATCACAGTTTTCATTCCATGCTCTGTCTTGGCTGTCCCTTAGGAATATGACTGTCTGAGGTGCATAGTCTGACATACAGCATGGGTTAAATCCTCAGGCACTCTGCTCTTAGCAATGCAGGTTATGAGGTCCAGGTACCTCTTACTCTGTTCCAGCAGAAGCAGCACAGTACACCTGCTCAAGCTCTGGTAACAGTTGTATGTGTCCTTTGAAGGGAGACAGGCATGAATTAAAATTAATTTTTAAAATAGTAATTCCTATCTCACACATGCAGTCTATACACACAGATTTGGATACAGTTCTTGGGAGTTCCTTGGTTTATATACACTTAGATGCAGCTGGTTGCAAATAACCTCCTGTCCTTAACTGGCACATCTCTCACTGTAATTATTTTTATAGTAAAAAAAATCCTATTTTGACAAAGATATCTTGATCATCCTTTTGGGGTGCTCTGGATGATTTATATGCTTAGAACAGCAAAACATACCCCTCACAGCCCTCCCAATTTGTTTTTCTGTATATATTCAATTTAGCTAAGTTTATATATTTAGAAAGTAGAAAATTAATAGAGCCAGGGAAAATGTTAAATAAATCTGAATTGTGCATGTTATGACACAGTTTTTAAATTTCTGCCTTTCCAAGTGGGAGTGGAGATTATATACTATAGTATGACTGTGTATATATTGTCTATTTTAAATTGTATTATGATTTAAAATATTTTACTACTAAAGTAGAGAAGCACTCAGATCTTAAACAAACCAGTCTTAGGGCAGGAGCCAATTCTAATTGTAATGTTATGTCTTCCAGCTGCTACTGTGCAATTTTCCAGCAGAGCTTTTCCAATTGGCTGCTAGGATTTATGTTACACTTCACCTTGAGGTGTTCTGGCAATGCAGGGCCTGGTTCCACTTCTCTACTCCATCATGCTCACAGTAGTGTGATGATGCATCATCAACATGGCCCAGCATGTCTATCAGGGCTCCCTCAGAAGGTGCTGGACATTTTGTTTGCACAGACAGCACAGACATCCCTTGGCAATGTAAGACCTTTGAGATTTTAGTTGTAAGAATTAAAAGGATTCCTTGCATGAACTTTTCACTCTGAAATGACAATTTCTTTGTTACCTCAATATCCTCCTCCTTCAGTGCCCTAATTGTAACCTGAATTTCCTATCTATTTGACTTAAAGGAAGGAACTTTATTTAATGCAATTAAAGTCGAGGTCACTAAGGAAACAGAATCATCTATTGAGCCTCTATGTTAGCCTTGCTATAAGCACCACTGACTAGGAGAAAGAGGCAAGACAGGGAACCCTGTCAATTTGATACATTTATTTGGCAGGTTTAATCCCTGTAAAAAGATATAATATGAAGGAATTACTGAATTACTGAAGAAACAGTATGGTAGAAGAGTAGTTGAAAAACCTATGTATTTCCCATGCTGAATGTGCTGCTTTGGCAGTCCATTTAAACATCCCACTCTTGCTCTTTTAGAGCTTCACCACAAAATCAAATTCCCTCTCCTGGCTACAGCCCATGATGCTTAAAAAATATCATTAAGGTGGGAGTGGGGGTGTTGGGGAAGGTGAGAGGGGAAAGAAAATAGCATAGAAAGTCAGGAAGAAAAAGGAGTAAAAACAAGATGACAAGGGGGTGGAGGGAAAAGGAGGGAATGAAACAAGATTTTAAGCTGACAGCATATTCCCACAGACCCAAGATAATGAAAAATAAGTTACAAACCACATCAAGAGCACACTTCAAAATGCCTGGCTTATTTTCCCTGCTGTTACTCCACTGAGTTATTGCTGGTCAGCATCCAGCAAAGAAGACACCCTCTTAACTGGAGAGGTCCTTCAAACATAACAAAAAATACAGCTGCAGGCCAACTGGTGTTCTTCAGTCAGGAGTAATGGTACTTACGGGAGAAAAGCAAAAAGTGGAAAAAATAGTATCTAATCAGAACTGTAGGGGGAAAAAATGTGTCTGTGTGGAAAAAGGTAATTTCCAAGTTGAAAACTAACCAGGAAACAGGCTTGAAATAGTGGAAAACAGTAAACAAATTCCTGTGAGATGAACTAACATCATGCCCTGCAATGAAAAGTAATTGGAAAGTAAAGAAAACAAGTGGTTTGGAGCCAGAACATAACAAAAACCATCACAGAGTCTCAGATCCCAGATAGCCCACACACTTCTGGTGCTAGGCACCTCTTGGAAGAACACTCTGTCTCCTGATTGACTCAGGAGAGTTCACAGGAATTTTTAAATCACAGCTGTCTCTCCTGAAGGGGATCTAAGAGATATAAAGAACATTGCTGAACTGGTGCTGCCCTTTCCAAATGCCTCAAAAACCTCAAAAACTTGCCATTACATCACTAGGATAGAGAGACATCAACACCATTGCATCCAGTTCTACTTCTGTGGGGACCAATAGTTAAACTCAAAGCTCAATATAAAAACACTTATATGAAAAGCTTTTCTGAACTTTGACATTGTCTTACTTTGAAAATTTCCTGTCAATTTTATTTTCTTTTCTTCATAGTGATATTGCCTTTCTATTAAAGAATCTCACCTCCATCAAGAAATTTCCTGTTAACCAGTGAATTGCCATTTTAGGCATAAATTTCTTCTAAGATTTAATCCTATGTGCTCATTATCTCCATGCAGGAAGATGTGTCTGCCTGAAACTTGCCCTTCTTTCTTAATTGTGCCAGCTGATCTAATGACTCTTGTGGTACAAATTAATGTTTTATTTTTATGGGTCTCTGGCACATTATTCTTATTAATTTATGAATTATAAAAATGAGTTACAAGNCCCCCAATTATAATTGTCTGTAAGTCAGTTATTTTCCTTGTACCTCATCTGGAAAAGTGATGCCAGAGGAGGAGTCCATGGAAACTACTGACATATCTGGAAGAGACAGTGGTAAGGCAAGGAGTTCCCTGAGAAGTCAGTTGGCTTGTGAGATCCTATGCAACACAGGTAGGTAGTACCAACTCTATTCTCTAGGAGAAATGCCAACAGAGCTGAAGCAACCCAAAAGCATTTCAGAGCCCAGTGTATACCCCAGAACCATGCTCCAGTGGGTGTGATGCAGCAGATCTCTATCAATCAGCAAAAGAATTAGTTGAGATATACCCATGATTCATTCATATGAGATGGCAATACTGGCTCCTGTAAGCCATTATGTCCCTACCCTAGGAGGCAAGGCCACGTACTTTGACCCCTAATAGGAACTTGATGTACTTGTTAAACAAAAATAATTATCTTCTCAGCACTCCTACTGTTTGGTATAAGGTATTTGCATCACAATAACATGAGTAGTTATAACACTGAGAAATCAGCATGGCTTTTTTAATGACTGCTAAGTCATTGCCCTTTCACCAATCAATAATTCCAGGTCTCTTCTAAGGGTCCAGTCTCACCAGAGTTCTCAAGGGAATCTTGCATGTGGAGATCTCCTGTGCTCCTAGGAAGCAAAGACTGTGAGTTGATTGAAGACTTCTATAAAATATTCTTTTGAGATCTTATTTGTGTAGGCAAATCTGGTCTTAGGACCTCATAATTACTTCCAGTAGAACTGCTTCATCCAGGGTCAGCATGTTTCCTTCTTTTCTGCACAGTCCATCATCCAGGGCCATTCAAATTCTCTTTTTTTAAGCATGGGATAATTCTGATGAACCCAGAGTGTGGCATAGCATGTAGAAATACCTGTATGCTAACTTAATGTGCTGTCGCTTTTCATTATGTCATGAAGCTGCTTTCACGCCGCTGTATTTGTTTTAACAACAAGGACAGGACATCTGTGTAGAGGGTTAAAGCAACCACTAGTAGTTCCAAATTTTTGTGTTGATGAGTATTCCTGTGCAACACCATAATTTTTTCTTCCTCCTAAATAGGAAGGAGGAGATTTACAGTTTAACGGGTTGCTGCCTCACTGCATTTTGAGCGTGACTGTACTGGCACATTTTCCACCGTGCACCAAGCGCAGCTGGAAGCGTGCATAGCTCTTAATGAACTCTGGTGATTTATTGCTCTACATGTATTAAATCTGGTGTTAATTTCAGTGGACCTTAATATGCCAAGCTGCAGACTGTGGTGGCTCAGAAGAATCTTCAACCTACGAATAGGCTCCAGCCTTTGAAACATGTATGTTCAGATGGATAGATGAAGGTAGCAACTGTTTGACCTGTCCATTTCAAACCACTGATGAAACTGGGTCCTGATTGCTCCTCAATGAATTGTACAAATCTCTTCACACAGCTAATCCTATGGCAAAGCTTGAGCTTTGGAATCTCTCTGGCTTGTTGTATAGCTGGCTTTCAACAGGGCTTGTAAATACAAGCTAGTGGCGGTGTGAAAATGCAGTTGCTTGCAGTTGCTTTATTATTTTCAATTGACAGTGAGCTGTCTCTTACAGATAGAAAGCAACACTTGTTTCAGAGAAATGCTTCATAATTAAGGTAAGAATTTAATGTTACAGTGACTCCATGACTCATCTCCTTGGGATCCTCTTAACTAGCTGTTCTGCCATTGAAAATAAGGGAATTCCAAAGGCAAGTCAATATTTGGTCTTGTTTTGTTTAGAACTAGCTGGTTTCCAAAACCCCACCTTTATTTTAGTATGAGTCTATGAAAAGAATTTTCCATTTGGTTTGTATAATTTTCAGCTCTGTGGAAAAGATCTGCACAAGTGTTTGGGAACATTTGATAATAAAAGTTGCTTTTATTGAATGTTAAGGTTGTGACTTCAGAGTCAAAAATTACTACAAAATACCTAACAATATTTCTTTTTGAAGTGGGCTTTCCCTGCAAAGGTGCATTTGATATTTCTAGGTGTTCTTTTCAAATTTAGTCTTTCAATAGAAGGGCAGGGTAACTGAATGATAGACATCATAGAATCATAGAATGGCTTCAGTGGGAAGGGACCTTAAAGATCACTTTGTTCCAACTCCCCTGCCATGGGCAGGGACACCTCCACTAAACCAGGTTTCTCAAATCCCTGTCCAACTGGGCCTTGAACACTGACAGAGTTTGGGCATCTACAACTTCTCTGGGCAACCTGTGCCAGAGCTCACCACCTTTGCAGTAAAGGATTTCTTCCTAATATCTAATTTAAAGTTATTCCCTTTCAGTTTGGAGCCACTGTCCTGTCACCACAGTTGCTAATGAAGAGTCTCTCTTCAGCTTCTCTGTAAATCCATTCCAGATTCCGTAAGGTTGCTTTGAGGTCTGCACACAACCTTTCCTTCTCCAGGCAGAAAAGACCTCGCTTCCTTAGCCCTTCGTAGAGGGCATGGTTACTCTATAAGAGCAAGTCCTTGTATTTTAGCTCTCCATGAAAGATGATATTTTTTTAGGCAGCAGCAGGAATAAAGATTAGCTAAATTAATTGACAACTAGCTATCTGGGTTTGCTATCTGCCCTGTCTGACAGAAGGCCACCAACTTCTCTGCACTAAATTCCCTTCTTATTAAAGAACTTCATATTGCTCGCCTGCTACAGACTGGATACTGCAGGAATAAAAACTTTCAGGAGCTCAGATGCTGAAGCAGTTGAGGCTATACAGGTTACTTATGCAAAATTTAACTCATTTTCTGCACAACAGTCTAATTCTCTCTAATTCACAATCTAATGCCTATTACATGCTTCTATGAGCCAGGAATGGAACCAGAAATATCACATTGCATATAACAGGGCAACAATAATTTACAGTTTTGTATTTTATGGAATTCAGCTTCTTTAAGAACCTTGAGACTGTTTTCCTACCTGGTTTAAGAAATTTTACATTTGGAATATTGCAGTGCTTTGCAAAATGCCCTAAACACTGTGTTAGCAAAAAATCCAAGTTTGGTAGTCTTAAAATTACTTAAGCTGTTTTTTCAAGTGTTTTGTGCCAACAGAGCAGGAGCCAGAATTCAGATTATAAACCTTAACACAAGGTTTTCATTTTTGCAAGCTATCAAAACCCCAAAATAGGTAGAACAAATTAAAGGACCTTCTTAATCTCTGTCTACATTGCAATGCCTCTACAAAGTGAAGTCCAAAAGCAGAGATGTGTGCTATTTGTTTTCATTGATGCAATGATGTAAGAAGCAGCTTTTCCTCTTGTATTTGCCTATTGTCTGAAGACTGTAGTTCTGAATACTCCTGGTGGACATGAAACTGACTGTTAGAGCTTTTCTCAAGCAGCACCTCCTCACTTATAAGTAACCATGTTCAGGGAGGGACATAGTTTGAAATCCCAGGCAATACAAGTAACCAGAATTAAATACTCAATCCTAGTAATGGCCATTTCAATCAGTGTAAAACATTTTGATTCGGCTGACAGCAGCACAGCTATTCCAACTTTGATTGTATAAAGATCTAGCCTGTGAAGATGATAAGGTTTGTTCCAGTGTCTGAGTTTAAACAGGACTATTTTGCACATTTCCTATGAAGAAAACTTTTTCAAGTAACTTGTTTTCTCCCTATGAATGTGCTTGGTAAATATTCTCATACAAGCAATCTCAGGCTCATTCCGAGCCCTAGCTACTCCAGAGGAATAAATATGTGCCACAGGTCTGGCTGCCTCCAGTAGGTTTTTTCAGTATTCCAGTGGAAGCTTCAAACCATGAGCTCTACAAACATATGTAACCAGACCTCAAATGAACTTGGTCTTTGCAGTAGCAACAGACCATCAGCATTTACAGAGTGAAAAGTGATTTCTGCCCCTCAGAAATGCCTGTCCTTATGCTTAGGACATGCACCTTCAGGGCCATCCACTGAGGAGTGATCAACAGGAGGTCTCTGCACCTGGTTCCAAGCACTCACACAGCAATTCAGTAATTTTCTTAATGGAAAAGCTGTATACCTGTCTGCAGATTGAAACAAGAGAAGAAGCATTTTTCAGCAATCTTATTTGATCAGAGTGCTCATAGTTAGCAGGGCATGTTTTGCTGGGGCATCTTTTTCAGCTAGGGAGAGGAGGTTTCTTTCTCTGACTGTGTATCTCAGAGCTTCCCAAGACAGTTATCTAGAATGAAAATCAAACGCTTTGCATTGACAATGTGGTTTTATAAAGTAAACAAAATAGAAACAAAACTGAACAAAAAATAAAACCAAAAGATCCTGAGGATCTGATTCTGAATGCTGAGTGGGAGCTGTCCTTTGCAGCAGAAATTTTTCTTTCTGGTCAGGCAATGTATTTTTCTCATGGTAGCTTTGTGATTCATGTGATTCATGGATCTCAGGGAAACTGGCCAGATCAGGGTAGCATGTGCCACACAATCCTCTTATGCTGTTCCTCTAATCATTATGAATTAAAGAAGTAGGTTAATGATGTTTCATCTCCTAAGAAATATAATTAATTCACATGTATCCATCATGTTTTAAAATGTTCTTCATTGCCACATGTCAACCAAACAGCTAAACTAAACCTGGGAGGAAGAAAAGGGGGCTTAAAGAATAGAATAGACATGAAAAATTAACCAAAGCACAAGTCAGTGAACAGCATATACACTTTATCATTCTGGTTCAGGAAAGAATTTTTTCCTACTGGGAAGTGAAGTGCGAATAGAGTTGATTTTAACATTATGTGTTCCTCTCAACCAGCAATGAGAGAGGAAGGAGGTACACCTTAAATGTCAAGAAGTTAAGTTTTAAGACAAAATTAATGTACTTATCTGTCTGTACCAAAGGTTTCTAGTAAATTAGAAAGTAAAAGCAAAGGGGAGACAGATCTGGAAAAAGCATAAGATGTTTTCATTCCTTTTTGAAAACCCCTCAAATGTTTTTTGTGTGGCATGCACAAAAGATCAATTAGGTCAGAAGAGTTTGTCTATCCCTGTTTTGGGGGTCATTCATCCCCGAAGAAATATACTGTAGTCTTAAGCACCACAGGGTTCAAAGATTTGAGATTAAATTATTGAATAAAGCTTCATAAGAGCTACAAGTGTCAGAACTAGTCTTGAAGACCTGCACAGTTGATCCATGGTAGTTTTGTTTCCTTTACCTGACACAGTGAATGGAATTACTCTCCATTCAGAGAACATAAGACTGACATTCAAGGACAGTGAAATCTTTCATGAGCTAAACTGGCAAGAGCAGAGTATATGGTGTGGTTGAAAAGCACCGAGCTTCTGCTTGATTTGTTCTGTTTACCTCTGCAAACAGTTACTGTAGGCAAGTCACCTCTTTTACCCTTGGGAAGGCTATATTCTTGCAACACAGCTTTCTCTCAGTGATGGGAGGAGTGTGAAAAAATAACTACAGGGACTAGCTAGTAAATAGCACATCTTGTATCTTTGTGGTTTAAGGAAAAAAAACTGTAATGAAAGAAGGGTTATATATAGGGGGGATTTTGGTTCTGTGTTCCTCTATACATCAACAATAGACATTGATGAACAATATTCAAACATCAAGCGACTCAAGGCTTATATAAAAAATTGAACTGATTTGTGTCTGCCAAGATTTTGTAGGCGTTAGACACAAAGTAACTCCAGGCTCAATTATCTGCAAGAACAGTAAGAAACTCTTTAGGTAGCAAAGGACCCTCTTTGAGAAACAATTTCTGATAGAGGATTTAGAGGTCCCAGACCTCAGCATATGAAGAAAAAGAGCTGCTCACTTGCTGTTTATACATAAGTGAACCCCCCTCAAACATGTCTATAGTTTCACTGTATCTAGCCCTTGTCAGCCACGGCCAATAAACTGAAATGGCCTTTCCTTTCCTGGAGAGCCCCCATTGTCACCTTTTCCCTCGTATATGGCACATGCCTTCCCAGTGACTCTTGGCTATAGAGCCTTCCCATCTCAAACATGTCTTTGATAAATAGTTTCTCTTCTTGCTAAATTTTTAATAATAACAACACTCCAAACCAAAAACACCATACCCTTGGAATTTGCTGAATTTATGCAAATATTGCACTTCACTCCCCTCCTGGCATTACTTTGCCTCCCTATGTCTTTCTGTTGCAGCTCCTTCACTGAAGTCTTGGTTAATGTAGCAAATCATATTTAGGCTGAGTTCCTCCTGCTGTTACCAGCCTGGATGATTTGAGGAAGTATCTCTCACCACATAAGGATCTTAGCAGTAACTCAGGTAAATGTCAAACTCTCTTCAATTTACTGTGACACTGAACAATAGCACCTTTCAGGTAAAAGCATATGAAATGCTAAACATCTGTTCATTGCCCATCTAATTGTTAGCCTACAGCATATTGCTACATCATCAGATGGCCAGTTAACACTCTTCCAAAGCTAAGGTACATTCATATGCTAGAAGATTTAATACCTTGGCTGTTCAGCCATAATAGTGTGCAAATACTGTTTTGCTGTTACTGGTTCCTGTGTTTTAAATCAGCACAAGATATACGAGCATATTTGTGTGAGTGAAAAGGTGATTATACTTCTCATTATATTACTTGATATTTGTTGATTGAATATTGCTTTTAGCAGGCAGTAGCTTTATGCTTTTGCAGTTCAGAGCACCTGATGCTTAGCCAATGCTTAGGAAGTAGCAAATGTGGTGGCTGTGGTATGTGTTCTAAGGACTCTGGACCCAATTAAACATTTCTCTTGAGGTTTCCTGTATTTGTACCCTTTATGTTGGGCAGGCTACCTCCTATATGTTGAGGTACAGAGGACACAACTCCCCGGTAGCTATCTTCTTCTGAAACACCTTGTTTCCTGTATTATGCTATGCAATGTATGATATCATGCTTATTGTGGCTAAATGGTACTTGGGACAACTTGTGTAGATTGTTGTTATCACTTCTCTCTGTATTTCCTCTGTCCCACTTGCTAGGCATATGAGTGACTAGCTGGAGTACTATCTGGGGTTCTGTGTGTGTGCCTCCTAGAACAGCTGGCTGCTCTCATCTACTGTGCCTTCTTGGCTGTCTCCCTGATCTTCCATTTCCCCTGGCCTGACTGAACATGTGGTTTACAAGCTATAGAGTTCATTCTTAAATTCTACCTAGTAAGCAAAAGCCTGATTAATATGCTATAATTGAAGTTAGTTAAGTGAAACTGCTTATTTTCTGCAGGAAGGATGAGACAAGAGGCACTGCATGCAAACTGAAATGCAAGACACTTTGTCTAGACATAAGCCTTTTTTACTGTAAGGGTGATAGAACACCAAAAGCCCAGAGAGGCTGTAGTGCCTTGGTCCTTGTAGATACTCAAATCCAACTAGGCATAGTCCTGAGCAATCTTCTGTAGGTGACCCTGCACAAGCAGGACAGCCAGACTGCCAGCCTCAGCTCATCTCTCACAACAGTGAGAATGCTGTCACACTTTCACAACAAGGCATAGGATCATTCAAAAGCACTTACACAGCTCAAACATTTTCTAAAAATTTGACACGGCCTCTCTGGAAATGGGGTCTCATAAAGTAAATATTTTCTGGGTTTGTCAATACAGAGGGAAATATGTGACTCAACCCAATACTGATAAAATTTAAACTGCTGTCTGACTAACCAACAGTCACCTACGAGATTAGGAGAATTGCTACACATTCCCTACTTGAGAATATGTTATTAACTGCATTAAATGAATGGGATAGCCTCCATGCACTCAGCTTTGCTGATTTTTATGTGTTTAATTACACTTAACTCTTTTCAAGAAGATTCTTTCCCTGTGACTGAATCTGGAGGATAAAACTAAACATCAGCATACTCAGTGACAGAACTCCCCCCTAACTTAATTTGAGTCAGGATTCTTTGCATGTTTGACATGCTGCCAGCTTTTAAAAGTCTTTTCTAACAGTGTATTACTTGGAAAAGATTTCATGAGGAATGTGGATTTTGGTAAAGAGTGATGAGTATTTTAGTTACCGTGAAAAAAATGCTGAAAACTCTGAAATCAGTGCAGAAATCCAGTTTTATTTCAGTTTTCTTCTTCATTAGCTACACAGAATATGTTGGAAACTGGACATTAGCTGAATTAAGTATTAATTGATTAGTCTTCTTGAAAGTCAAATCAGTTTTGAAAATCATCATGCATGAAGCATTTCTCTGTTCCTATTTAAAACAGGATCTGACAAATTAAATTGTAAAAAAAAAAAAAAAAAAGAAAAAAAATGCACAAAACTATCAAGATGGCCTAAAGCACTAAAATCTAAAAGACTTCATGAAAAAAAAAAAAAAAGGTGCTGCTGTTAGTTGTATCTACTGTACTACCCATAGGTACAAGTGACTGGAAGCTTAGAAGTTTATATAGTTACTAATTACATTGAGAGCATACATCCCCATAAGTTTATTGAGAAGAATCAGATGATGTTTAAAAACCCTATTTCTGATATTCTCAGTGTGATATCCAAGGTGGAGTTTAAAAGGCGCTAGAATTAGAAAACAAACTACTTAATTCTAACAGGAGCCTAAGAAAAGGCACCTAACCTCTGAAGGAGGTTATGGCACTAGCTAGCTCAGTGTCCCACAGTTGGCATTTGCTCGAGGAAACTGTGTGCGGCCTGGAGGCTGCCCTAGTGTACTCCGATGTACAAGGAATGAAATGGACCTGGCTGTCAGCCTTAGCCGTGCAAGTCTTCTGTCCCTGGTTAAACATTCAGCAGGTCTTACGCAAACGCGTGCTGATGCTTCTCAGTTGTTCTCCTGCGGCACTCCTGTAGCCTAAAAGGGAAGAGGAGAGGTTGTTGCTTTAAGGAAAGAAACTGTCACTGCCTATTTTGTGGTCTTGTTGTGGACCTTTGTTCTCAGAGTAGCTCCTTAAAATACTTGGAGTGTATGTTTTAAGTGCTCCATGCCAGAGTTTTGTAGAAGGCACTATGTGCCTGACAAAGTCACCCTGTCTATCGGCTCCAGGTGACCATGAGTAAGCTCATGGTAGAAAAGACTGCTGAGGAGTGCTTCCTCCTTCAGGCTACCTTGTCTCCCCAATAGCCTGCTCTACTTCATTTTGACAGAAACTGCCTGAATATCCAGCTTGGAAGACAGGCTGCAAACAGATACTGCAAAATTCCCCTGCAAAATTCCTGGCAGAAGAAACTGTTGCGCTGTGACACCCAAGACAAAATCAGTTTTCTGTCAGTGAACTTTCCTATCAGTATTCTCATGGTTTGTACTTGAGCTATGCAGTTACTCCCATGGGCAAGTCCTTTGACACACATACTGTTTTTTTATTAAACCTATATAACTTATTGAGTATTTCCTGGAGAGTTAGCTAATCAAGAATTCATCATGGCCAGAGGCCAGGAATAACAAGGGATTTACATGTGTCTTTTACCTATAAAATAATTAAGACAAAGAGGAAGAACTGAACGCCCTTTTGTTCAGCCACTCTTCTCACTCATAAAAGATACACAAATATACTTTGCATTACTCTCTTGGTATTTATAATTTATAGATTTCTGCCTCTCTGTGTCCTTCTGTGATCTGGTAAGCAGAAGAAAGTTTGCTTTTCCAGTCTGTTCTCCAGAAACCAAGTCACTGAGACCAGAAGGTTTTTGTAGCATGAAGTCATTTTAGGCAGCTGAATGGTCCAGACTTGCTACCACCTTCTTCTTTAATGGAATTCCATTTAGAGGAATTCATGAAAGAGACCTGGTGGTTAAGATTTAGCTCTTTCCTAACTGCCCCATAAATGGTGAAAACATTGCCAGATGGTTCCAGATCAGGGTAGGGAAACACTCCAAGCCAAAATATCTAGTCTCACTCACTATCTTATGTACTAAATATTCAATAAATACTTAAAACAAAAAGAAAGCACTTAAATACTTAAAACAAAAAGAAAACAAAAAGAAAGCACACTGAATCCTTGCGTTAATTTTGTTCAGAATTCTTCCATGTTAATTACCCTTTAAACTCTGAACTATAAATTCAAATTCCAAGGACTTTTCAAACATGGGAAGGCCAAAATTTGTGTTTGGTAAGGTGGCAGGCTTCAGAGAAATAAATTACATGGTACTTGACAACTATATAAAACTTTAAATTGATCTGACTAAGGACTCCCTTTAGGAAACTCCTGAGCATTGAATTTCTGGCTTTAAGGAAAACAAAAGTGTTCAGTATCAAACAAAGCTAAACAGTGTTTGAACATCTGTGTCTGAATGTCCAGAATCAGTCTTTTGTCCACAGGTAAGTAGTTATTTTTCCCAATGCATGGAATAGTCCTGAAACCCTGTTAACCTCTCCCACATGTTCCAGCTTGGTTGCTCCAAAATTGATCTTAAGATTTCTTTCCTACCCAAATAAAATCTCATGCCATTGCCCAGGAATGCAGACAACAGACAATCAGACTACTATTACTCTCAGAGCTAGTCTTACTCTGTGAATATTGTGATTCTGAAGAATTGATTTGATTAAAGAAGTATTTACAGTAAGCTACAAGGTTTAAACCTCTTGAAATGTGATCCTTTTTGGCAGGACAGTTTAGGCAGGAAATGTCACACCTGACTAATGCTGGCCAAAACAATGTAGCTACTTCACACTTTCCATGTGCTAGGTTGTATTTACCATCATTTGCTGCATGAAGATGCTTAACTAGTAGCAGATGTCTCATTAATCCTCTCTGCTCAGGAGAGGAAGGCTACAAAACAGGGAACTCCACATAAGAGAAGTGCAACTCGACCAGTCAAACAGTACTTGGAAACAGGTTTTATCTGATCCTAGAGGGGATGGCCCTTCTGCCTGTCCTGGGGCAGGGTCACTGCAGCCTGTGCAGGCAGCAGGGCAGCTCCTTGTGCCCATCCCCACGGGGCTCAGAGCCCGGGGCCGAGGGAGGAGTGCCTCATCTGGTACTTACGCAGACAGTCCTTTCTCCAAACTGGCTGTAGAAGGTCATCGTGACTTTGTGCTTGTGCCCAGTCCTCTGATCAAAGGTGTTACAGGTGTTGAAGGGTGGGCTGTACAAATGCAGGCTAACAGCAGGCTCTGTGTGGCTTATGTTCTCCACACGGTGCAGGCCAATGGAGTCTACACCAGAAAAGGCACAAAATGGCAAAAAGAAGGTGTGTTAACAGGAAGATCCTATGAGATCTCAATTGCCTGGAAAAAATACTTTTCAAACTGTAACTCATGAGCAAAGAGGCATGGCCACACTTCTATGGGCAACAAGAAACTCAATACAGGGAATTTGACTGCTATTCTCTAGCACAAATTCCTAAATACACTGGTAATTCAAAATGTGTTATTGCCTTCCACAGTTCATGTAATTTCTAGATTATCTGCCACAGGATAAAGGCCAATAGAAATCTCAAGAAAATTAAGGAAGACCATACCATAAGTATTTTTCTAGCTCTCATTTCCAAAGGACTTCAAGCTCATTTAGTTTCCTAGGAGAGCTGTTGCTATACATGCTTCAGAAGCTTTTGTGTTGCTAATTCTTTACAAGTAACAAGGATATCAGTCACATTAAAAGTCAGCTATATGCATTTGGGACATGGACTTATGAGCAGAGATATGGTGTCTTCTACTGCAGGCATCTATTTCCTAATTAATCCTTCCAGTTTATTGGTTTGGAGAACACATTTTTCATTTGTTTCCTCTTTCCTATAAGGTAACTAATCAATAGTGACCGGCACACTTCCAATCGTGACTGAATAGTAAGCATAATCAAGCTATTACATAAAAATGTAAGGTATGAAGAATCACATCCGTGAAACAAGCCACGTCCATTCTACACTAAAATGGAGGTTTTGAGTTACTTAAGAGAGACCTTGAATTTAATTTATGACCCTGCTGTAAAAACAACTCAGGCCTTTGTACTTGAATTTGTTATATAATACCTGGACATGTATTGTGCAACATAGCCATGGTACCCTGAGAGTCATGAGTACACTCTTAACTCTGATTGGAAGCCCTAAGTGTTGTTAACAAACTTTATCTAAATAGAGGACATAGCAGCTGGGGGGAAAGTCCTAAATCTTTGCTCATCTAACGGGGAGCTCAAATAAACACAGTTTAGTGGGTTCTAACCCTTACTTACAAGAGCAACCAAGAAGCACACAGTAGAATCGTGAAGGCACTTGCTATCAATGCAGTTATGGCAATCAACACACTCTCAGTGTTTTCCTTCTGCTTGTTTAACGTGTTAGTTTTAAACCAAAACATCTGTTATGAAACATGGCAGAGATCCAAACAGCCTCAGAGCACTGGATACCAAATTTGTTTTAAACAACTGAGGAAGCTTTGGGTAAGATGCACACCGTCTGCAGTTGTTTGCATTAGAAAGGACTGCATATGCAGGAAAACCTGACTGAGATAGAGAACCCACGTCCCTGGCTCGGGAGCATCAGCAGATGTGACAAGCTGCTGCTTGCATTTCCTGCCCTATCAATCTAGTGTTTTAATTTAGCATGGCAAAACTTCAGCAGAGGGCTGCAGGACACCAGTGTTTCTCCCCAGTGCCCTCACCCCGGCTAAGTTCCTAACCCAACATGAGTCTCCCTCTAGCTGGGAAGTTCCCAAGGTCAGCCCCTCAAGGTGTGCTCTCCAGTGTTTAATGCATGACATATAAAGCAGGTGAGCTGCTTGTCTGCTGCTTCACCTTTGTTCTGTTGAACTCAAAGTGGTCCAGCACGATGTGCAGGGTCTTTCATAGCACCAGCACACATTACACCCAGATGGCAACTCCAGGATGGTCTCCAGCAAAGCACAAGGTGGTAGTAGTTACAGATACATGTGATGATGGCATGGATTTAGGTACTTAAAGAGCCTTACTGATGGAATCTTAGTCATTCTCAATATTGTGCATTTTTTTTTGTAGATTGGGAATTTCAGTTTTGCTCACGCTGCAGTTCAGCACTACAGCCTTTTGTTGATTTGGACAAGAAGTAGCACTGTCATAGGTTTCTGTTCCTGGCTGGTCAATTTATTTCATAGACAGCTTTTACATTTTCAACATAAATTTTCCATGACTGAGTAAAAGGATTGCTTCTTTGGGAGCAAAGGAAAAAAAATACAAGGTGGTCAAGCTGTCTAAACTTTGCTTCTCTTATTTCTTAAAAAATCCTATTCAAGTTTATGCTTACAAGCAATTTCAGATAATCATCAGGGGCACAATACTAAAGGCTGCTTGGGCTAGAGAAGATATACAGGACATTAAATTATTGCTGCAAACAACTGCTACAACGTTTTAATGAGTTTTTCAATGAGTGAAAAACACATTTTTGTTGTGGTTGTTTATTTTACTGAATCTAAATACAGGCTTGTGCAGAGTCTAAAGAGTCACATTCTTAAACTGTGCATAAAGCCATAGGTATTATACTGTTAAATGTAGGAAACTAAAAAGCAGATGAACTCTTCTGTTAGGAATAAGACTCATGGACAGATAGTTGTCAAAACAAGCTTAATATCTTACCATTAATGTAGGCACATTGATTTTCCCTCAAAACTCGTTCCGATTTCTTAGTCATTTCACCATTTCCTTTTTTCTCAGGCCATTCAAACAGAGTCTCTTTTAGATTTCCCTGGAGGATCTTCATAAAGCAGTGTGAATCAGTGTGATCATGGATACTGCTATATATGTAAAAAGAACAACCAAACTCAGTGTGATATGCATATTTAATTTCAGTTCAAGACAGACAACATAGCATATTGTATGGGGACAAAACCTTGGAATGAAGTTCCATTCCACAAGGGATGTGCATTAAGGGATGTCTACTTAAACTGCTACTATGGAAATATATTGAGATGAGTTCACATACAGCAGGATTTGGAGAAGAGTCAGATATTGGTCAGCCTATACAAAGAAATACCAATAAAGTCTGGAGAAAGGAGTAGGGCTGAAAATTTCTCCAGAATGCAAAAGCTCTTCTGGGCCAAGAAACAAAACAATGCTTCTACCATGGTCCCAGGCAGAGGCTGGTATAAACTTGCAAGTACACCTGATCTTTGAAATCTGCCATGCTCGCTCCCAAAACGTGAAGAAATGAGCTAATGCTGCTTAATTTCTATAGCCCATTTACTGCTGGGATTCACATGCATTGTTGAAAAAAAAAATGCTGTACTTCTCACTCCAATAGTACTAAATACAACCAGCTATACACTAAGCTGTTAATTTCACTGGCATTTTCACATTAAAACCCAACAGAATCTGGTAGGATTTGTTTGCTTTCTTGATCTCTCTTCTTGCTCTGAAGCATGTTTTATTTGCCACATTTAGAGATTACATATGAGTTAGATATTTATTTTAGTATTGGTTTATTTTTCTTTAAGCACAGGACTAACTGTTACAGAAGTAAACGGGATTAGGGCAAAGGGAGGGCTCTCCACTCATCAGGACAAAAGAGAAGAGGGAATTTGACCCTCTGAAGTGCAGCTCTAATGAGATTAAATAAAAAACTTAGTACTTGTACATTACTGCCTTTATTCAACTAACATTATGATTTCTTGCAAACTGAGATGCTGAGAGAGCAGAACTTGCTTCAGGCATAGAACACTTCACAAATGCCACATTGTCATGGTCCTTCCAAAAAACTTGAGAAAATCTGACCTTTTTCTTGCAGGAAGCAAAAACAACTTGTCTCAGTCTAGCTGTAACAAATGCTCATCCAACTTGAACACAGTTTAACATAAATTACAGGCTGTTTGGGAATAGCCTAGAGTATTATATTATGTAGTATTATATAATATATATTATATATATATTATATAGAGTATTACATTAAATAGTAGAGGTGGTGAGTTCAGTTCCTATATTGCTCTGAGTATCATGTGATGGCATCCCCTAAAGAATACTGTACATGATCAGTTGCAACAAACTAACAAAAAAACCCCCTGTTCCAACATCTCCTTAGGTTTTATATTTAGATGTGAGAATATTTGGTCCAAAACCTGTATATTTTTCAATTGCATTTTTTGCTTTTGCCCCCACTTTGTGAAAGACCTCCAAGAGACATATCCTGCCCTGACATAGTGCAGGACCACAAAAACAAATGTACAGTCTATGCACATGACTCAGGAGGCCACATCAGCATTATGATCCATTTTGAGGGAAGAGATGGGATGCATGAACCTAGAGAAAGCCAAGCAGTTCTGGAAAGGGGCTCCCTCCTCACTGTCTGCAGTCCTAATCCAAATCTACTTTTTTCATCTTGCCACAAGGGCAGATTTAAACACCCTGAGAGAATGAAGACTATTTAAACTGCCCCTAGTCCTGCTTCTGAGGTCAGGTGTTACATGGGTCTGTTGCATGGGACAGGTTGAGCAGGGTCACATCTATCACTGTATCACTGGGACTAAAAACTTCCTCTGACAGTAGAGAAGCTTAGCTTTTGTAGAAAAACAAAGCATCTTTGAAAGAGCACTTTACAAATGGCCATGGAGTACAAACTTGCAAAAGTTACAGCGGATATTCAGGACTGCTATACTAACAGGAGCTCTGCACTGCTTGCTTTCCAAACACCTTCTGATAGCTCCCCTGAGACTGATTTCTTTTTCCTCTGTTTTGTATGACAGAGAAAGATATGGAGAATTTATACATTTGCTAAAATCATAGTCTTTGAATACCAACCTGCCATGACCTTCACCCCAGCACAAGATCATCAAGTTGAACTTTCCATTTCCATTGTCCACAAGATTTCTTGTATACCTGAAATACAAAGTGTGTGTTTGCTCTTTTCTGAACAAATATATCTATAAAACAGAAAATTATACAAACATGTTTATGAAAGAAGGTTGTGACATACAAAACCTCTTTTTCTTCTGTTTTCTTGAAATTCAAGTTTTACTTAGAAAAAATTAAATTCTCTTTATAAGTTTGACTTTTTTGGATGAGTTATTTTTGTGGGAAGGAAAAGGAATATCTAATATTTTGGAATTCTGTTTCTTTTGAATTACATAGATGATTGGAGTTTGGGAACTGTGAGTCAGACTAGAGTGGTAGACAGGATCAAATCAAAATGGTTAGTGAATGAAGTCACTTCAGCAGCTGTCTTATAATTAGAAACAGAGGACTGCAATGAAACAAGAAAAATACATAGTTACATTCTTCTGCAGTTCCTTTTCTGATATTCTTGGCTTTCCTTCTCTTACACAGAACTCATTTGTACAAAGCCAAAATAACAAAGAATGAAGATGCCAGACTTCCTGTACATGGTCCTCCCACTCTGTTCCTGAAAGTTCCATGTCTTGTCATTTTTGTGTGGATAAAGCACCTGTGAGGGACGTTTTGCCAGCATCTACTTATAAACAAAGTTTATTAGAGCATAATTTATTTTAAAATAACATCTTATGTTTGTTTCCTTTTCCTCTCCCATAAGCTTCCCCTGAACTGCTGATCATCTTGTTCTATTGAAAAGTTCACTAGAGAAGGGATTTGGATTTTCCTCTATCGCTTCCCATAGAGTGACCCTTCTGATCTGGGTCTGATGCTGTGGTACAAGCAGCTCAGTGAGAGACCTTCAGATTTAACTTTAGCAGTAGTCATGAGTATTTGCACTTCACCAAGTAAAGAAAATATTTATGCCTGCCATGGTACACCTCAGTCTCACCTGAAAAAGGCAAGCAAGGGCACACAGAAAGTGCACTGATGTCAATTGAATGCTTTCAAATTAGTATCTCCATAAGTCCACTCTAATTTACTCAAGAAAGCGTGCTCATAAAGAACTACTTTCAAAGGAAATGTGTACATCTATACACTGCCTCTCACTGCATCCACAACCTGTACATATATTACGTAGACATACTTTTCCTATGATGTCAGAAAACAAGTAATCAATGCTGGCATTTGACAGAACTTCTCAAGTGCTGTTGTTTCTGTACAGGTCTGGCTGGACAAAAATAAATTTATGCATAACAAATAATAAATAAAAATATAAAGAAAAGGTTGCCATGCATACTCCCAATGTTAACACACTTTGTTTTCCTGATTCTTAGTTTCCTATGTTCTGTTACAAATGTCACGATTTGTTCCAAATGGAAGATAGTCACAGAGAGATGAAAGGAGGCTAAAAAAGTCAAGCTAGAGTGATGCTTTCACAATGGCACAATTGAAATGAAGTTTTGGAGTTTGGGGTGTTTGAGTGGAGTTTTGTTTGTTTGGTTGGTTTTCTAAAGGAAACAGTCTAATAAAATGTACTTATCTTGACATTTAAGACAGCGAAGCCAACAGCTTCGGCAGAGATAAATCAGTTGCTGGCAGAGCAAGAGGGAGTTAAAACCCCAACAGGTATTTTCCTTCCAGCCTGTGAGCCGCAGGAAGGCTCGATCTGCACGCACTACGCCGGAGCACGGGGCAGCAGCCCCCGTTCCCGGCACGGCAGGGCATGCAGACAGGCGCCGGCTCCGCCACCGCCACCGAGCCCGCCCTGTGCGGGTCCCTCTGCGCCCTGCTCAGCGCCCCGCGCGAAACCCGCGCCGCCGCCGTGTCTTCTCGAGGAGCTTCTCCCGGGCTCCTTCTCCCAACTCTGTTTGCGCGTTTGTTCGCTCATTTCGGCGGCTGCCGCACGCTGCTGTGCCTCCCGGGGCCACCGCGGCGCCCGCAGCGGGGCGGCCGGGGCCGGGGCCGGGTGC
>VZRH01003321.1:528077-538700 GCA_013397555.1 Urocynchramus pylzowi | reverse complement strand
GCACCGCCCGCTGCTGCTGCTGCCCCGCCGGAGCCCGCGCCAAGCGGGGGAGGTCGGGCCGGCGGGCGTCTGGCGCTCCGGTATCCCGGGCGGGGGAAATAGAAGGAGAAGTGGCTATTGCTGCCCGGCGCAAAGCATCTCTCTCCCTCTGCCGGGGAGCGCGGCCTGCCGCTGCCTCCGTTACTTACACGTTGGTTTGAAAAAATACATCTAAGAGCTCTACTGAAAAGCAAAACAAGACACAGCTATTTCAAACACACAGAAGATTGCTGCTGGAGATTGATTGCAGACAGCCTGCCCGCTGATAGTGCTGTTTCTTGAAAGCCAGTGCACTCTGCAGGAACATTTAGGGCTGCCGTAACCATTAGCACTCAGAAGGACACGCAGAAACAGTGAATGGGACAAAAGAGACCGTGCTAACAGCAACAGACCGTCCTCATGCTCCTCAGTCTATCCAATCTATATACTGGCAGAAGAGCAAGCAGATGCCACACCAGCCGCCTTCCTTCCACTTCAGCTGTTAATAAAATGTTTATTAGTAATGAATTCTAGCAACAGGAGTCACTATACACCATAAAACAGTGTTTTAAGAAAATCTGCCTATTCTTTCTTAAAAAGAAAAAAAGGTTCAGCTCTTCAGGTCTGCCCTATGATTACGGAGCTGGAAGTAAGCAGACTGGTGATGTGGGCTGCTGTAGCCCTGAGGCTCAGAGGTGCTCACAACACTGGCAGCTTGCAGTTTCCCTTACAGACAGTTACACCTGCTTTCTCTTCCCTCTTCCTGACCTCTGCATGAAAGTACAGGCATGACAAAAAGAAGTGCCATTAATGAAGTATATAGCTTGAGAGGCTGAGTGATTTCTGGCTTCACTGCAGTAGGGAATACTTTCCCAGTTTTAAACGGGGCTGGAATCTAGCACTCTGGAGTGAAACACAAATCAACATGTACCTGATGTACCAAGATGTACCTGAATAGGTACATCTTCAGCCATCACTCCAGAACCTCTCCTGGCATGCAGAAAGCAGACCCTGCCTTATCAGTAAAGTGTTGCTGGTATATGTGTGCAAGAGAGAAAAATGCAATGATTTCAAGATTTTTTTAAGTTCTGAGAGAATCTAAAACCATCCTGAATCTCTTAAACACAGCCCTTGTGCTGATCTCCGCAGCCATGTCCAGTCTTCCTGGGCCAAGTGCAGGTAATGGACAAGCACATCAGGTAACTTTTTCAAAGTCACAATTAAGAATGAGTCTTATTTCTTAACGAAATTTGCCTCTGGTCTATGTCAGCTCTTGGTTGGTGCTTTCCAAAGACTGGATGGGCAAGTAGCACATTTTTCAGTACACCTCACAGCACCATTAAAACTGCTGTAGGTTACAAAGAGTAGAATTAGCGTGAAATACCCTGTTTCAAAGGCAGAATTCACACTCTTTTGGTGGCTGTTGGAAGCACCGCCCAAAGGAATAAAGCGTCTCTCAAGAATAAATTGTAAGAATCACAATTATGGGTTCTAAACTGCAGCATGAGGTAAGTGTTCAAGTATTTTTTTGTCTTATTCTGATATTCACAGGATCTGACAGAAAGTAATTTCCAGCAGCTATATTTCTCTGCTTATTTGTACATCTGTGCTTGGAAGTATTTTCCCAGGAATTTAAATCCAGGGGAAAAAAAGAGTTATGCCCCTGCTGTTAATCCCTGACACTTCAGTACTTTGATTCCTTTGCCACAATCTTGATGAGATCATTAGTTAAATACTGCTAGTAAAAGGACATTTTATACCTCCTTCTATTGTAAGTAAGAGATCAGGCTGGATCTACCTACTGCAGTTTGCAACTGCTGTTATTTATTACAGTTTATTTAGTTATACTTTTTTTTTGCTCCTATTGAAAAGTGTTTACAGCTTTTAATTCAGAATTGTTCAACATACTTTTTGATCCCTAAAACTTCTACAGGAGTTGCTTGCTTGACTGATTGAACACCATCAGGAACAATATGTCTTTCCAATTCGAGCTTTTGCTTATGCCCTACTGACAGAAATGGCACAAGGGTCTGAGCACATACAGCAGTTAGTTGTCCCTGAAAATTCAATGTAAAACAAGAGAATGCTGAAATCCACACAACACGGGAATTGTTTTTACATTCTCAGTTGTGATTCTGCACAAAGACTGCAGGACTTTATGCACTTTTATTGTTAGAAATCATACACCTGCAGGAATTAACCACTACATGTGTTTCTCAAGTATCCTATCAAAAACTTGTCTTGGAGAATACGAGTTTGGGCTCTAACCACAAAAACTTTGCTTTATGTACAAATGCTGAAGCACTCTGCTATTACCCAGAAGACAGGTATAAGCAAATCAAGCAATCATTTGACATGACATCTAACTCCAGAAGACAGTGACCAGCTGAAGTGCTCAATCACTTGGTGGCACATCTTCTCCTACTGGGGTGCAGCTCACAAGGTTTCTCTCATGCTTTTTTGAATAAAATCTTCAAGTCAGATAGATAGGAATTATCAAACTGCAACATCAGACATTTTGCACCATGTACAGGGCCTGCAAATATAGTTTGTGACTGTACTTTATTTTGTATCTTGTAACTCCAAACAAAGATTGTGAGCTAGCTGAAATGGGATCCAAGGTGTCTAAATGACCAGACTCTTGTGGCAAACAACTATGGTGTGTCTCTTTGGTCTGTTAGCCTGGCCAGGCAATAGCACTTCAACACCATCATGAGTACTTACACCTCCTCCTCCAGATGGAATGACTTTCACCCCTTTTACTAACTCACCGCTTTGTTAAGTCTCTGTTCACCTATGATTCTGATGTTTGTTGAGGGCTCTAAAGAGAAAACCTGGATCTGCAGTTGTCGTGCAAGTTTTGGGACTACATGGTTCAAAGTAGTCATGAATCAATGCATCAGTGCAGCTGTCCCTGAGTTGCATAACCTGTAAAGTGAGGCTGATCGTTCAGTATGCAGGAGATCTTACACGAGAAATTGCTGCATGCACAGCAATTCTCAGAAAAAGCCTGAGAACAATTGCATCAAACATCACACAGTTAAACACCAGACCAAAAACATGAGTAAAATACGAGTGAAATGAGGATGCCACATACAAAATCATGTCATACACTGAAAACACCAACAACTACTAAGTGGCACGAGCTCTGCTGAAGGTCAAAGCAAACTCCAAACACAGTGAAGAGCTGTGTGGCATTAAACCACACAGCACAGAAGGGACTCTCAGAAGAATCAGTCTGATCCCCTTTTGGTGGTACATGTGGGTGCTATAAAAAGAACACAAAATATTGACATTTTTCTCTGCAAGAAAGACAAATAAATTTGTTGTCTTTCTCAATTTATGATATTTACATGAGAAAGCCAAAGTACTGGCTAGCCTCTGCATTAGGAATACTGCTGTGCAGTTTTACATGAAGACCTTTTCTCTTTCTTTGAGGTTTCCCATTAAGAGCTCTTTAGGGTTATTAGTTCTGTTACCAAACAGATTTCAAGGGAAACATTTTTATCTGCTTTAAATCATACACTGATTTTTGCAATTGGAATATGTTAGCTCAAATCTTTTTTTTTAAGGTTAGGCCCTCAATGCAATTATATTTAAATACAACATTGTGTCAATCTAATTGATGTAGACACGTTATATAAATAATTTGCATGTGGAATCATTCCATGAGAAGACACAGAGCAAGGACTCCAAGACTCCTGCACTTTTTTTAAAAAAAAAGTATTTTAAGTATTGTTCATCATCTACTTTTAATAAAGAAAGGTATGATGGAGCCAAGACATATAGCTAGTACTTCACCCCCATATATAACCTGCATATTTCACAAAAAATGTTGCTGAATGTGGCTATTGGTAGGCATTTAGAGCCTATCAATTTAGTCATTTAGAGACAATTGCATGGAGGGAATGCAGAGGAATAGTATTCTAAAAATTTCTAGATTGCTCTCGAGGTTTGACCATGTTTTTTATCCTGAAGTTTAATTCTCCCATTGCACATACAAGGGATCAAATCTCACCTGAAATTTCTCCTGTGTACCTAGAAACAAGTATCCCAAGGTCTGATCCCTGGCACAGGGGCCAGCTTGCACAGAACAGATTTCATCAATGTAATTTACCTCCTGAACTCCCTAACAGGCTGATAACATCCAAAGTGCCCACCAGAAATGACACCTTGCCAGTTCCTGAATTGAGCACAGGCCAAAATCTGTGCCAGCAAGTGTTCTAACAACCAGCTGTACAGATGACTGAGCTACAGTGTCCCAGAAAATTTCCTGGCACTATCAAGTCCAGTGACACAGATGTAGTGTGACAGGCTTTAACATACCCATTTTGGTCTCAGTCAAAAATGTGATTCAACCATTTTTAAACACCTATTTTAGGATGAAACAATCTCTAAATGAGCTTTTGTTGCTCTAATTCTGACTAAAGAGGCATCTGACATCTCACAGTGTTATTGCTATTAAAGCAAGAGCAAAGCGTGAGTTTTTGTGATGTTTAGCCTCGGAAGCATATTAAATTTAGCACTAACAAAGCTGAAGTGTGGTCTTTGCAAATAAGAAACACATTTTACATGTTTTCTTGTCAAGTGTTTTTCTTCTCTTGATGATCCAATACAAAACAAGGTTGAAAACCTCTAATTTTTTATTGCACATTGAATTTTATAGAAGCTTGTAATAGTCACAGTCTTCATGAAAAACTCCAGAGTTAAAGGAATTTTTGCTCTTCCTTTTTCTTTCTCACCCTCAAAATAAAGATGTTGTAGTATGATAATATCTTGAATAACCTCTGTACAATATCCTTGAAGAGTAACCGAGACTTCAGGGTAGTCAAGAACAACATAAGCCAAAAAGCTGTGCAAACAGGCAGAATTTGGTTTGCAAAATGAGCACGAACAGCAGTGATAGGTAAACAGAAGCTGCTTGGGCGTCGGAAGGAGTTTGAAGAAGGGATGTGTGGATTTCCAACCCCCTCACCGTGAATTTTCTGTGTATCAGTACATTCAAATTTAACTTGTGGGGATAATTAACACAGACACATCTTCTGTTAAGATCCTAGCAGTACTTTTCCCAGACTTTAAAGTCCTGGAAATGACGACATATGCTCAGTGTGCTCATAGGTGGCACAACTGTGTATTTTACCATTTCACTCTTGACGTAACTTTAGCTTCATTTAGCTTCTTCAGGTTTCCATGTGCATTTAAGATTAGTTCAAGCTACAAATTACAAATCTATCATTAAAGCTAGTCTCTAAACCATTATAATAATTCATAAAAATAGTGCCTCACAATTTGCATCTGGTAATTATTAACTTGAAACAGGGTAACAATTTTACATAGCATTATTTTTTAATGTCAGGATGTTGTGAAGTACTAGGTCTTTCATAAAATCACTGTAGTAACTTCCCTTCCCAATACTTACCTTATTTCTCAGTCTTTGAAAATTATTTATTGAATTTTTTTTTCAATTTGCCTCTTCTGTTAATTCAATTACATTAAATTAAGTGAATTAAATTACATTACAAATATTGGCAGTTCAGTATAGTGGCAGTATCAGTATAGTAGCATATTGGTTTAACACAATACTCTCCTTTTATTTTTTTGTTTTGTACAACTCTCACTAATCTGTCCAAGAGTCAGTCTTTACTTTCACACCTTCTTTCTCCCCCTCTAGCAACTGAAGTCACATAAATGATAGCAAATGCAGAGAACACAGCTCGTTCTACTTGGGCTTCTGATGTTTCCAATTTACTGGAAATATTCTTTTCAAAGAGAAAAGCATATCAGGACAATCTACAATTTTAGAAGCTGTAACTGTCCCTTTTTAAAATAGGAGATTTAACATGTCTCTTGCAAATTCTACAAGCAATGTACTGGGAATCACTTATTTGTTCACTTGACACATTATCTACTTGACATGTTTGTAGTCTAGTTTGTTACTTAAGAATACCAGCAAGGAAAATTTTCTGCCACCTTAAATCACACCTCAACTCCAGACAAAAGGAGTCCATGGCCCTTAAAGAGCTACCAGAGATAAGTACTGACCACCTCCCTGATGCAAGGTACAAAACCAAAGGGAAAGTGGCAAAAAGGAGGACTCCCTCTGTAAAGAAGGTACATGGGGAATTAGCAGAACTGGAGCTGGCAGTCACTAAAAGGAACAGAATAAAGGCAGCTGCTTAGGAGCACTGAGGAAACAGAAAGTAAGGGCTAGATCAGTAAGTACTCACTGTATACTGGTAAACTAGGGGCCAAGAAAAAATTACTTGGGCTTGGAAAAAAGTTAAGAGCAGAAAAATACTGAAGCAAACAGTAAAAAGTAAGTCTTGTTCAAGGAAAAAGCTAAATCTTAGATAAATGAATAATTCAAAGCTTCATGATTCGTTTATCCAAGTCCAAAAATGCACGTGGTGAAGAAGGAAATCCAGACCATTACTGTGGGTTTTCATTATTGGATTATTTTGATGAATTGAGGCAAACGGGGTTTTTTTATTCAACTTCAGAGGATAAAAATTATTTATAGATTCAGCATAAATTACAACCATCTATAACTAGTTGGCAGATACAATGACCTATAGTTCTTCAAGATCTTAATGTGTTTTTACTTTTTAAAACCAAAACACAACGCCCCCAGTACACACACACAATCAACCTTCTTGCATCACTTCTGAAGAACACATTTGCAGTTTATCAGTAGTTTCATTTGTTAAGATCAAGTGAGGTGAAAGGCACCAAGAGAACATTCTTTAAAGAGAACCAGACTAGTAGCTTATCTTAGGTAAATATACTGTCACACGGGAGAACAAACTACTTATATTTGTAAGGCCAGCATGTGGACATGCTACAAAAAAGATTGAAATAGAGTCCTAGATAAAACTATGCAAATACAATTGTCCTTGTGTACCCTCTAGTGGCTGTCGAGGTTGTGCTGGCCTCACAGTAACCAAGCAGGCAACTTCCTCACCCAGACAGAATCAGAGTTCTTCTCTCTGCAACAGCTCTTTTAAAGAGGTGGAGATTCATGAGATCAGGGTTCTGAGCAGGCAAAAGCATGGATTATTTGAAGTTTAAAGTTTACAACAAATTCTGCCTTGTTAGTTTAATGAAGTGAACCCAAGTTTTCCAGTTAAAAAGTGCCAAGATACATCAAGCTATCCACATAGCAAGCACTCAGAGCACGTGCCTGTGTAACTGCGACATATGTGCACGCTGCAAACAAACTGTGGCAACGTCAGTAAGCTAAGCCGGGTGTTACGCTTCCAGAAGTGCTCTCAGGTGGAAAGAAAGCCAATACACAGGTTGCAGAGACTACATAAGAGCCACTTATGTATGAAATAGCAGTTCCAGACTATTGTAAAAACAGGATTTAAACTAGAACTGGCTGTTTGGTCTGTATGTGCTGAAGAACTGGATTACATCAGGGACAAAAACTGTCATCCAGCATAAGAACATTCTCCAAGCAAATAACTAACGTTTAATTCAGTCCAGCTTAAATAAACAGACTGTACAACAGGCATTTCAAATAAACCCACTAAAAGGCTCCAACCTTCACACCCAAACCCTCCAATAAATAAAAGCAAGGGTCAGCACCCTAGTCAAGGTACAAAGTCCTCCCCATAATTGAAAAAACCTCAAGTTAATTCCCACTGCTGTAGTTTATCAAAAGAATATAAATTGCGTTCTACTGTTTAGTGGAGCACACAACTGGTGAAAAACAGACAAAAAGAGAATATATAGAGCTTTTAGCAGCTCTTATCTACTTCTTCATGAACTCTAGATGCAACAGTTAGTTGCATCATTGAGCTGAAGATGCAAGTTATTAAACAGTGTAAGAAGAAACACCTTGAAAACTGCTGAAGTGTTGAGCCTTCAACAAATCATTACAAAATTTGTGCAGGAGAGAAGTACTGTGAGGTCTCTCATGATGCTGTGCCATTATAAATGAGGTACTCACATTACCAACACGATGAAGGCAAAGGGTGGAGTAACTAGACTAGATACCAATTCCTGCATACTACAAGAACAAAAAAATCAAATACTGTCGTGAAATTATATGAGATAATGCACATTCAAGATGAAGACTTCACAAAGAACAGGATGGACACCACAGATGTACAACATGTCAGAAGTAAACTGAACCCCAGGATACATGTACAACAGACATTACTTTTAATAGAAAGTTCTCTTATCTTCAGTACAACGTATGGACAGAGCTGTCCAGCCAGTCCTGCAGACAATTGAAATAGCTTCCCTTCAGATACAGCAATTAAGTAGTCAGCAGCAAGAGCACTGGCTCTACTCTACATGGCAGGTGCAGGTGTTTTTTCTGCACCCCAGATGTACATCAGAAAAAAAGCCATGTGATCGTGTAGCCTAACCAGCTCTTTGCTCATGCTATTCACCTGCATCATACGCTCCTAGGCAGCAATGCAAAAATCCCTCTTTCCACGTGTTTACAGCTTGAGTTTAAGTCAGTCCTTTCTCTGTTTTTGAAGAGAAAATCTGAACAGCTGTGTGGCCAGTCATTCATCCCCATGCCTGCGTTTTGCAGTAATGCAGTACAAGCTTGCCATCACTTCCAAAACACTGCAACAAAAACAAAACACAAGAGCTGTTGCAATTATTCATGGACTAGCATATACATGAAGCAAAACAAAAAAATCTTCCCATCAGATAAACATGTCACGGAATATTGTCATGAGAAAGCTCCCCATTACAGAGAGAGGCATGAAAACACACTGCACATGAAGGAATGCATTTCCAGAGACTGCAAGAAGTCACATCTCTTTGGATCCCATTCACACAGATCTATGAATATCAACTACACTACATTAAATGCAAGCTATTACTGCTAGGGGCACTGAGAGATTTCAAGTGCTCAAAGTGTGCTGACAAATCCTGCTAAATACATCTGGAAAGGATATTTAGGTTGAAAGTTACCTCATAGAGGGTCCCCACTTCTTGGTCTGGAGATGGAGCAAAAGACTGGTTTACATATATGAACTGCAAGAAAATGAGAGAGAAGAGATGGAGATAGCACAAGGATCCCACTGTGAACACAGAAAAATCATTCTGTAGTCAAATGTTCTGCTATAATCTTCAAACATAATAACAGCAGACAACCAGTTACTATCTTCACTTCAGTGTGGAGGAGCAACAGGAGCATGAGGAGTCCCCTCTGTCTGCCCAGGCAGTCCAAGCCAAAGTAAGCAAGCTGACTTCCCTCTCCTACAAGCTGACCCATTACTCTCCCACACAGCTGCACAAACTGGCTTAGCTCTTGCTCTTACTTCAGCCCAAACCACTCATACTATTCCAGTATATTCCAGTATAATTGATCAATTAGAATGGCCCTCACAGAAACTAGAAACATAATTTTCTTTCTTCAAGTCATCTTTCTCACTTCCTGCTCCAAAAAAACGCATTTACATGTACAGGAGCTAATCCTCAATGACAAAGAGGGCCTTGGGATCTGCCATGTGAGGCAGCAGCTGGTACTGTGGTATCATGTGCCAAATAAAAGATATAAAATTCCTAGGGTTTTGTTCTTGAAGTATAGCCTTAGGCTTCAGCCACACAGGAAGGCTACTGGACTTTTTTGTCCTGAGATAACATGATAATCACTGAATCAAACTGTTGAGAATGTCCTTAGTCAATATCACACTTATTTGAGATATTAAACCACAGAAAAGCAGATCCCTCATGACTTCCAGGTGAATCAGAAGGCCAGTGCATTTATGTCTATATACCTAAACAAGATCCTCCAAACCAAGACAACAATGAATTCAGCTACACTTTAGTTGACTATTTTAATGAGTCTACTTTAACTGTGTATCTTAAATAAAAACTATGGGCTGTAGTGAGAGTTCACTGCAGAACAACAAAACCAGTGCAAATGTATTTCCAGCTCTTCTAGAGTTATCATGAGGCCACTTTGGCGAGTCACTTCGGCAGGAAAAAACCCATAAATAACACCGGCAATCTGCTGCCCAAGGACAAACACTTCCCAACTCCCCATTTGAAAACAAAATCAGTCCTATGACAGTAGCCAAACTCTTTTAGATGCGAATACTCAAAGGAGCAGACACTCAGAAAGCTGATCCCAAAAACTCTGGGCTGCTTCTCAAATCTCTGTACCCAGTTCCACCAGGTACACGGAGCCTAGCAGCGCTGCCCTGGGACACACGGCTGCCCAGCGCGTACACAGCTCTGCCTGGCAGACACCGACAAGCACAGACACTGCCCAAGGTCACTGCCGAGCACACGCACACCGCGCTGCTACAGCTCGCTCGCTGTCACATCCTGGAGCCTACCAGGAACAGCTCTCTGCTACTCCACGTTTCCTGCAAGCAGCCGCAGCCTGGACTCCGACAGTGTCTTTGCAGGGTCTGACACCGCCCTCAGTCCCCGCCCGCTGCCCGCCCGTACCAGCTGCTCCGACGCCATCAGCTTGAGGAACTTCTTGATGAAGTCCACGAGGCCCTGGATGGTCCGGGTCCGCTCCACCGCCCACTTCTTGGTCCTCATGATGGGGGTGTCGCCCACGGCCTTCAGCAGCACATCAACTGCGGGGAGCGCCGCGTCACAGCGGGCCCGCCCCCGCCGCTC